>JAOTRH010377224.1:0-35664 GCA_034768845.1 Heliamphora exappendiculata | reverse complement strand
ATTAAAAAAATCATCATATAGTCTAATTTGTTAGGTCCTTGTAATTGCTCATGAGATTTGTTAGTCTATTGTTGCATCTTTAGCTAGCCACTTTCTCTTTCTTGAAGTTACAGTAATAGGTGTGTATTTTGGTGTTAAGTGCTATCCGGCTTGAGGAAGTAGAAAAGCTTGTCTCGAGTCAATAGATCATCTTAAGTTGATAAATATGCAGGATTATTGGCTTAATAACTTGAGCTTAAGTTTTTGGACTGCGGATCATGTTGTGGGAGATAGAAAATAAGTGTGATATATATAGAACTTCAGGGGCAACTCTTGAGTTTAAGCTTTTAGGCCGTATTGTTAAGTTCTTTATTTAAGTTATTAGGCTAGTAGCCCACTTGGATCGTTACATCAATAGTTGTATATAAGTAGTTTTCATTGTTTTGATCTCCACATTGCATCAGTGATGCCTTTCTGAAGTTTGTCGTTTTCTTAGTTAAAAATTTGAAGCTTGACAACTGGTAGCAAGATGATTATCTTGTCTTATCTCTAGGTGTTTTCTGGATACTACAGGCGAGCTGCTTATATATGCTTATTGATTTCATAATTGGTTGTTTGTTTTTAAAGTTGGCATACTGGCATTGGCATCGGCTGTGGCCCTGCATAACTCGATGTACATTGAACTGGTTATCCGAAATGTTGGGCGCAGTGCATTATAAACTACATTTTACTATGCAAGTCTCAAACAAGTTTGTAAAGTCAAAAACTAAAACATAAAAAGTTGGCCAATGTTACTTTGTTGTTTGACACAGGTTTACGGTATGATATGCGGTGCATTATGTACTGTGCGTAGCATTTCTGAAATATTATTTGTCATATGTGCTTAAAGATAAGGTATCAATTAGTGCATTATGGTCTATCCTTAGATTTAGGTTTGCATCAACCAGAGACAACGCAACTCTTTAACTCAGCTATAAGGAAAATGCATCACTGAAGTTGCCTATATATAATTGTAATTATTTTATAGGAACATAAACTTGACAATATGATGAGCAGGATCTTCCCCTGTTTAGTAAGTTTTAAATGGCACGACGATGTAAATCGACATGCTTTTTTGTAATTGAGATGCTGATTTAACATGCTGCTAGTAAATAAATTTACATTTATCGAGGGCCTTTGTACTTGTATTTTCTGTCTAGATATCTCGTACACATATTGTAAAATTTTATATTGAAATAAATAGGGTAGCTGGAGGAAGCTACCGAAATGAGGGGAGTCGCCCATGAGAGTGGTTGGATATAGTTGCCAACGGTCAGAGGTTATGAACAAAGGTACGAGTCGTAGAAATGGTGGCCAAAAGTAACGACAACAATGGTGGTTGAAGATGACGGCCATCCAGAGCCAGTGAATGGAAGGTAAGAGGAGTGACTGAAAATAATGGCCGAAAGTGATGATGGTAGTGATGGCCACTCCTCTTATCTTCTTCCACTACAGTTGACTGGTCATCACCTCCGACCACCTCAAGATTTGTTATTTGTGTTGAGTTCTATGAATTGTTACTGTAGTCCGCCTTTTTAGCATTGTACAAGCTTTTGGGAGTCAAGTATTTTCTTAGAATTTTGAAAAAATAAAGTTTAAAACAAAAGAAAAAGAAAAAGTAAGAGGGAGAAGATTGATGAACTTCACTTTTTTTTCTTTTCCTAATCATGCTTTGGAAAGTGATGACAAAGAGGAAAGTGAATATGCTTACCCCCATGATTATAACTGCTATATAATCCATGCATTAATCAACTACTATTTTTATTGTTTCCATTATAAGTTATGTTAATCACTTTCTATTTGAGTGGTGATTAATATGCCAATGGAGATATTTTTTTTTAATATTAATACATTTTTAAAAGTTTAAATATATTATTTTTATATATATTAATATATTTTACATAGAAATATATTTATACATTATATATGTATTATTCACTATTTATTAAGCGATAATTAGTATTTCATAATTTATATATAATACCTCCTCCCACCGCATTTCCCATCCGATCTCAAGTCCTGTCAAGCTTTTGCCTTTACTTTTCTGCTTGAACCTCTCATCATCTAAGACTTATGATCCACACACACACTAATCAAGAAAGAATTTCTGTACTCCTTATTCCCTTAAAAGCTGTTTTTTTACTTTTCTTTTTTCTTTTGTTCCTGCTTTCTGGTGGGGTCTTTGGACTTCTCTCTAAGGCTCAACTTCCACTTTGTATATCTTCCCATAAATGGGCTCGTTTGGTTGTTAAATTAGGGTTTGTAATTGGAGTATTTTACTAATAATTTTATATATAGATATATTTGATAACCATTTAGAGAGGAGTTAAAAAACCCTCAAAATAACTTAATACCCTTTATGGGTGATTATATTAAACTCATGAGAGGGGTGAATTGAGTAGTTTTATAACTATTTTGATTATTTTTGTACAGAAAAAAATTAATTTTACTAAAATTATGTCAAATCAAATAACGTATTATTTATTTATAAGTTATCTTACTCTCAATTAAACATCATTTGGTACAAAAAAATATTACATTAATAATTTAGACATTAATACTCTAGGCACTAATAATTCAAATGCACTAATTATTTCATGAAAATAGTTCTTCAATCAAACGAGTTTGAGCATGTTTGTTTTGATAGAATAAAAAAAAATTGAATTAGGCTAAAAATTATATGGGATTCACATTTAAAAAAATTATTTTTATAAATTGTTGGGTTTACATTTGGCACACCGAATTAAACTATTAATTCTTAGTCAGGGAGAGTAATAATTCAATCTTTATGCTGCTTAAAAAAAAAAAAAATTCAATCTTTATGGGATTATCATCCCATCCCTCTCAACGAATTAACATTTTATGTAATATTAGGTTTAATAAAAAAATATTTAACTCTTAAAATTTATTGAGCTAAATTAGATCAAAATATTCTTATTACTTTAAATATCTATCACTCTATCTTAACATTTTATTTTTCCATCTTAACACTCCATTCTTTCGCCTCTACCACTTCCAGCGATCACTTTTGACAACTTTTCGATCACCAATTTTTGCAATTTTTGATGACCAATTCCGGTGGTTTTCGTTGGCTAACATCAACGACTTTTGGCACTTAACTCTGGCAACTTTTGATGACTAACTCTAATGACTTCTAGCGATCAAACTTTCGACGATCAATTCTGGCGATTATTAAATCAGAGATAACTTTAATTATTTGAATAAAAAAAGATGACTATTCAATATTTTGTGTTGTACATCTTGGTCACAAATATGGTGGTGACGATACATATAGTATGGTTTTATGAACATAAATAAATTTCACTATTTGAATATAATGAACAATAAAGTTTTTCTTTTGTTTGGCTAGTGTTAGAGCGAATATAGATAAATTTTACTGTTTAAATACAACAAATGGTAAAATTTATTTATTTTGTAAATTGTTAAAAAAACTGCTGGAGGACCATTAGAGAACCCCAAAATGCATGTCATCGAAAAGTTGCCTAAAAACATTATCAGAGGATCATCGAGAAAAAATGGTCGAAGAGGAGAAGTTGAAAAATGATCGCCGATGGTGACTGAAAAAAACCCTTGGCAGCGATTGGAGTTGAAAGTGGTGATACGGTGGCAATATATTTGTACGAAGTAATTAAGAGAGCGAGTAATAAGGGTGATTTTATTTATAAAATAGTCTAACATTAAATTTGAGAACTTTAGTTTTTAAAATTTTTAAAATACTAAACTTAAAATTTTTAAAAAAAAATTAAAGTGGACTAAATGCACTACAAGGTTTAAGAGTTTATCTTTATGACTAATTATCTATATTTTTCTCTTATGGGTTATATTTTCTCTTTATCCAATGATTAAAATAACTTGTTAACTCTTATTATAAATTTTATTCTATTTTAACTAAATATAATGTAAATAACACCATGTCATACATATATGTGTTTGGTATAGCTAAACTTTTAAACTTATAGATAGCTAAAAAGATGTGTTTTAATTTTAAATAGAAGTAGTAAATCAGTAAATATTTATTAAAAGTTAAAAATTTATAACTTAAAGCACTAAATTTTATGTTTATTAATTTAGAACCAAAAACCGCAAGTAAAAAACTGTAAATGAACTTATTTAGATATTTTTAATATTTTTCTAAATTATAAATTAAAAATTGAGTAATGACAAACACACTTAATTCTATCCACTATTCTATAATATTAAAAAAATATATAAAATTTAGATATTAATTATTTATTTTATTTAATTTTATTCGACACATCAAACGTTACGTTACCAATTTGCATCATGCAATTATTGGCTGTCATAAGCTTGAAAGAAAAGCGTATACTTTTAAATGCACGCTTTAGTTTTGCAAAAAGAGGCCGCTTCTGTGAGGGGAGAGGTGGGTGTTTCCCACATGCATGAAATGCAATGATGATGAAGATGAAGGAGGGTACCAACATAGGCAACTCAAAGGGTGGATAGAGGTGGTCTGTCTTTTTTAAATTTTGAAAAAATTTATTATAATAATAATAATTATTTAAAATATTTTAAGATTTTATAGGTTTATTCCTTTAATTTTTTTTAAAAAAACTTAATATATATCATTTTAATAATTCATAAGAAGAATTCATCATTTTAAAATTAAAATCTTGTATTCTTGATCTTAGATGATAGTATTTTTTTTTAATCATCACTCAGAATCCCTTGGATTGAGGAAGTTGCTGCAGCAACCTTGATTCGTGGGACCCTTAAATCTCACCTCTTTGTTTTGTTTTTGTTTTGTTTTTAAACATTTAACACCCACAGTATAAAAAGAAGAGAACATGGGAAGAAAAAGAAGGTGATGTGCATGTGATCCAACAGCCTTTCTGTTCTTCTTTTTTGACAATCGGTGACCTTACTTTCTTGGTTAATTGTGTTTTGGTCGCTACTAAATGTTCTTGTTTTACTAAATTTAGCCCTTGTAAGGTTTATTTTTTTTGGTTGGTTTGTAAAAAAATTGCTTGGAACCTTATAAGTATTGCACATTTAGTCACGTACGTAATAGCTGATTTGGATACTTGTAACTCTAATCATATATATATATATATATATATAGTGATACTTTGCAGCAATCGTGAAAGTAGTTTTTATTGAGCGAATCTAAGTAAATTTTGTGTTTAATTTTTGTTTGTGATTCTTTCGTCTTGTTTTCGTTTCTCATTTATCCTACGTTGAGTTTGTTACGAGGCACCCTAACATTTTTATGCCTTCTTATTATTTTATTTTTTGATTCTTTTTTTTTTAAACTTTTTTTAACCTTCGTGATGAGAAAAATATAAAATGTATGTTCGTTCAGACTAAGTTAATTTATTTTTACTAAAAATGAAAAACACGTATAAAAAAGTAAGACCAAACACAAGCTTTAATCATAGGGCTCACGAATGCACCGGTTCAAGATCAATTGCTACAAAACTTTGAATAACACTCAATTACTTTAGTACTATAATTTTAAATATACCAAAGTTATGTAAATTTTAAAAATTTGTTGCATGTATATATGATCGAAGATCCTGTATCTGCATGCCTTTGGGTAAGGACCATGGCTTAGTGTCACGAGTTGTCCATTTTACAGGCCAATGTCATGAGGTCCAATACTTATATTCACGATCACAAGTATCATGATATGAATTATTCAATAATCTTATGGATATACATGCCACCAACACAAGTTTATGGAAGAGTATATTCTTCAAGCAGAAGTTGAATAGATATCTTCCACAAAGAAAGAAAAAGATAAGAAAAAAAGAAAAAAAAAAGAAGAAAAAGAAAAAAAGAAAGTCAAGGAAAGACATATCTTGTTGCTCTCTCCTTTTAATGTAACTCTAAAGTACGTTAAAATGGACCACCTTTATTTGATAAGATGCAATCAAATCAACCATACAAAGCCCCTTTGGAACTTTGCTTGAGAAATTTCTCTAGGTGATAAGTTACTTTTTCTCGTCTTTGTTAAAGAAGCTTTTGCATGGAAACCAAGTCCTCTATTAAGTATTCTAATCTAATTAATCAATCAATTGTTAATTTATTTTCTCCATTCAAGTCTGTTTGAATGTTCTTTATTGGATATACCCAACCAAATACAAATTAACTGCATGTGAGCTTTAATTAAACATCCTCCTAGTATACAAGAACAAGAAGGTTTAATTCCACACAAACAACAAACAACAAAAGTAAACAATTACACAAACCAAAAGATTGTGTAGTTCGGGGAGATGTGTCTACATCTATATCAGACGCGAATCAAGAGTTTTTTTTAATGGTGTTATTCAAAAATTTAAATTGTATTTATTTTAAATAAGATAATAATTTTTACACTTCTTAATAATTAATTATCTATTATCAGTATAACACAAACTAAATTAAACTTATCAATTAATAAGTAGAATATACTTTTAATATATTTATACTATTGTTTTAATGCAAAAATATAATTAAATAAACTTTCACAATTGCATTTGACGAGATTTTACATTTTGGGTTCTGAATCATTCATTTCGGGCACATTCCATATTCCTTGACGTTAAAACTGTTGTATGATTTTTCAATTCTTACGTAATTTGGAATCATTAAAATAGAATAGTTGTTGGGCTTGACTTGGTAATAAAAAATAATCATCTTCGTACCACTGACTTCTTAAATCAATACTTGTGCAGTGCATTAACGCGAAAAGTCCTACTAATCTTAATTGAACAATGCACATTAGAACAAAATAACTTGATGTCTAAGTAAATATGTAATTTCTCACACTTTGCGCATGTAACCATCGAAGTTTTTAGATTGACCATCATGGTCCTCTTCCACAACCAATCCGTTGTTTTGGCTTTTGTGTCGATTGTTGCGATCGATAGTACGGAACCGAATTCCATTAAAAATGCATCCTGAATATGTATTTATTATCGCCAAAACGATCATAACTCATTGGTTTCTTTCGATGACTCTTGATTCCATGACTGGTTCATCTATATAAACAATACGTGTTATGTAATTACTTTGAATCTGAGGAATAATGAATGTGTCAAGTGTGAATCTTAAAATGGAATGGGATAAGAAGTGTCTTACGCGGTTTTCATAAAGGGTCCATGATACCTTTGGGTCACACTCCAGTAGAATTTTTTTGAATATCTTTATATAACCATGTTAAATGACTTGTTGCTCCATTTTTTATACACTTTAACATGAAGCATCTTAACAACAAATACTAACATAATCCTTTCGCATCTGAGGTACATTTTATGTTGCGCTTGGCTATTAGCTGGTATAGCTTCCTTCTCTAATTATATAAACTATATCTAACACACTAAAGCTTCTTAATATCCCGTTGCAAATTCAAGGAGATAAACACCATGAGTTTGGATAATAAAGTAAGAAACTTTTGGTTAAAATACCAACCACCTAGTCTATAGAAGAAACAAATTTAATTACAAGATCCTTGTTGACAACTTTTTCTCAGGTAAAATGGTAATTGATTGCAATGTGTTTTGCACGAGCATAGAAAACAGGATTGAAAGCTAAGGCTAGAGTTGAAGCATTGTCACACTATAGCAAAGGATGACAAGATAAAAAGAGGCGAAGGTCTTTTAGAATCATGCGAAACCAATGAAGATCGACAACAGTTGTAGCTAAGGTTCTGTATTCAGCTTATGTGGAAGACTTGGAAACAGTTGATTATTTCTTAAAAGTCCAAGTAATGGGATTAGATCCAAGGAAAACACAAATGTCCAAAGTAGAGCGACGTTCAAGAGGATCACTAGCTCAATCAACATCGAAATAGGTAGGAAGAAAGAGAGAATCAAGTCTATATAATATGCCATGATCACTTGTACCCTTAAGATAATGCAAGATATGTTTAGTAGCAACAAAATGTATCTCAGATGGTGAGTACATGAATTGACACACACAGTTGACAGCATAGGCAATGTCGGGGAGACCAAAAGTAAGATATTGTAAAGCCTCAACTAAGAGACAATAAGTAGTGGAATTAGAAAGAGCAGTCCCACCATGTTTAGTTGACATAGAAAAAGGAGAAGACGGAGTGAAACATGATTTATAATCATGCATATTGAATTTAAGAAATAAGTCATGATTGTATTTTTGTTGATTGAAGAATAAACTTGAGGAAAGATAAGAAATTTGAAATCCCAAAACGAAAGTGAGAGGATCTAAGCCCTTTAACTCGAATTCAGCCTGCAATTAGAGATAAGCTTGGACAGGAGAGATGGACTAAATCCATTTATGACAATATCGTTTACATATAAAATTAGAATAATAAGAGAATTGTCTCGTTAGAAAGTACAGAGAGAGGGATCTACTGAAGAAGCGATAAAGCAAATACAAAGAAGATGATTGGCGAAACGTTCAAACCAAGCTCGAGGAGCTTGTTTGAGACCATAAAGTAATTTATGAAGATGAAAAACATGATGAGGATGCTTAGGATCGACAAAGACAAGAGGTTGGGATATATAGACTTCCTTTTTGAGATATCCATGGAGAAAAGCGTTGTTTACATCAAGTTGGCGAATGGACCAATTAAATTGAGTTGCTAAGGCAAGTATTAAACGAATGGTGGCTGTTTTAACAACTGGACTAAATATTTCATCATAATCCAGTTCAGGTTGTTAGTGAAAATCTTTAGCAACTAGACTTGTTTTATGGAGAGAGAGAGAGAGAGAGAGAGAGAGAGAGAGAGAGCCATTAGCATTATACCTCAAACGATATACTAATTTGTAACCTATGACATTCTTGTTAGGAGAAAAGGGAACTAAAGACCATGTATTTTGACGTTTTAGTGCTTAAAATTCTTTAGCCATGGCCTTTTTCCAAGAAGTAGATTTGACAGCATTAGAGAATGAGGTAGGTTCAAGTTCAGAAGATAAAGTACAGACGAAATAAGTTTTGTATTTAACTATACCAGACTTGCTACAAGTTTGCATGGGATGAGTATTGGTGGAGAGTAGGAGCAGAAATGGGATGATTTGAAAACCGAACTGAAACATGTTGTGTGGAAGGTTGAGTGGAAGGCTGAACTGAAGAGGATTGTTTTGAAGGAAGAACTGAAGTTTAGTGAGTTGGATGAGGCTGGGTTGAGAGAATGTGAGCTAAATGAAGCTTATCTGAAGGGAAATAAAATGAAGATGAAGTTGGAGAAGAAGAGACCTAGATATTGGTGGAGAAGGAGAAGGGTGAGTTGATGTGATGGAGACAAAGTTAGTTGCAGCAGTGAGAGAATCAGGAGCTGCACCAAGAATGGATGGAAATGAGTAAGGATCAATATATAAAATAGGATTTAACTTAGAAGATGAATAAGAAGCCAATGAGGATGAGATTGAATTTGAATTGAGAGATTGAAAAGGAATTGAAGTTTCATCAAAGATGACATTTATGGAAATATAAAGATGATTAGTAGCGATGTCCAGACATTTGTAATCTTTGGAATGGGGAGCATGGCTAAGAAAAACACAATGAGTAGTATCATCATGAAATTTGGAAAGGTGATAAGGTTTAAGAACAAGGTAACAAGTGCAACCAAGAATTTTAAGAAAAAGAAGACAAGGTGGTGTTTTGTGATAGAGAGAGAAATTACTTAGGCTAGAAGATGGTATATGGTTGAAGAGAAAAACAAATATAGTGAAGGCCAATAGATATGAGGAATTGAGGGTAGCTTTAGCCATGAAAGCAATAGAGGTTTCAACAATATGTCTATGTTTTCTCTTATCTATTCTATTTTGTTGAGAAGTGTAGCGATAAGAGAATTGATGATCAATACCATGAGTAGAACAAAAATATTTAAAAGCATTGTTAGTGTATTCACCCCCACAATCAGTATGAAAAATTTTACTCGTAGTGAAAAATTAATTTCCAACAAACAATTTAAAGCTGGTAAAAACCAGAAAGCACGGAGCTTTTATTCTTCAAAGAAAAAATCCAAGTGTATCGTGTATAATCATCCACAAATGAGACGTAGTAACGAAAACCATCAATAGATATTGTAGCAGCTGGGCCCTAAACATCATTATGAATCAAATTTATTGAAAATTTTGATCTATAAACAGAAGAAGAAAAAAGGAGTTAGGGACATTTTCCCCTTGAGGCATGACTCACAAATAAAACTAGTTGACGTGGGTGATGATGATAAACCAGAGTTGTAGAGAGCTTGAAGTAGCGTAGCATGGTGAGGATGACCTAACTTGTTATGCCACAATTGATTTGTCACTCTAGTACCAAGATACGCAGAGGTAGAGAAAGATGATGGCTTACAAAGAGTAGAAATGGATAAATGGACTGGACATAATCTGTTGCTACTTTGGATTTGATACGTTGAGTGGTGAATAAAAGCCATGGTTCTGAGTTGATAGCTCGAGCGGCTATGGATCCACTCGAGCGGGCTAGCACGGTGGTTGTCTCGGGCTAGGCACAGCTCGAGCGATCAGTAGTCAGCTTGAGCGAGTTTGAATGCCAGGGAGTCTCAGGTTAATGACTGCTCGAACGGTCAGGGGTTCACTCGAGCGGACCTGTCACGGAACAATTTTTAGTGCGGCAGCTAGGGTTATGTTTTAACTCTTGGGGCATGTTCTTTATGTTTGTATTGTTATGTTTTAGCCTAGAGAGATTGAGAAAAGGTCAAGAGCATCATCCATCTTTGTAATTCTCCAATCAATATAGTGAAGTATGATTTCGTGGACATAGGCACGCCTTACTGAACCACGTAAATCTTGTGTGTAATCGTGTGATTGCTTGTTTTGTTCTTTTTTTGTTATCATTACGTTATTTTGGATTTGTGGTTGATCTTGAACAGAATTAGTGATCGCATTCTAATCCCCAACAACTGGTATCGGAGTTTCGGGTAAAGAGGCTGACAAATACACAGCAGAAGAAGGAAAATCGATAGGAATCGAGAAGTTCGACAGCTTGAACTTCGAATATTAGAGGATGCAGATAGAAGACTATCTGTATGAGAAGAAGCTACACTTGATGCTCTTGGAATCTAAACTAGAGGGCATGAATGATGAGGATTGGACGTTGCTTGAGAGGCAGGTGCTGGGAGTTATTCGATTGACATTGTCCTGGCCAGCGGCGCACAACATGATCAAGGAGAAGACTATAGCAGATATGATGGCGGCACTGTCAAGTATGTATGAAACATCGTCGACAAACACTAAGGTATATCTTATAAAGAAACTATTCAATCTTAAGATGGCCGAAGGTACACCCGTTGTACAACATCTAAACGAATTTAATACCATTACACATAAATTGTCTTCAGTAGAGATTAATTTTGATGATGAAGTCAGGCTCTTGATTGTGTTGGCTTTACTGCCAAACAGTTGGAAGGCTATGAGAATGGCTGTGAGTAACTCTACTGGTAAGAATAAATCGAAGTATGACAATGTCAGGGACTTGATTTTAAGCGAAGAAGTTTCTTAGAAGGGATTCAAGTGAGGTATCAAATTCGGGGTCAAATGCTGGTACAAATTTGAATGTTGAAGCATGGGACAAAGGTAATGATAGGAATTAGAACATGGGTAGGCCTAAGTTTAGAAGAGGCATAAGCAAGTCCAGGTCTAGACGGCAGCCTGAATGCTGAGGTTGCGATAAAATTGGCCACATCAAGAAGAATTGTAGGAAGCAGAAGAAGAAGTAGACTGGCGATGAGTCAGCCAATGTTGTGATAGAAAACGTTCAGAATACCTTGCTCTTATCAGTGGACAGTCCTATTGATTCTTGGGTATTGGATTCAAAAGCCTTCTTTCATACTACAGCACACCGAAAAATCATGAAAAATTATGTTGTCGGTGACGTCGGCAAAGTATATTTGGTAGACGGGGAGGCACTAGACATCGTGGGTACATATGATGTCAGAATCAGAGTTCCAAATGGTTCAATAAGAAATTTGATTTCTGTTGGACAGTTAGATACTGAGAGTCATTCAATGACCTTTGTTGGTAGGACGTGGAAAGTCACCAAAGGAGCTATGGTAGTGGCTCGAGGAATGAAGATGGGTACTTTGTACATGACCACAAGTACAAGGGATACAGTGGATCTGGCAGACAGTGGTTCAGACACAAGTTTGTGGCATCAGAAGTTGTGACACATGAGCGAGAAAAGGTTGAAAACTCTACAGTTAAAGGGCAAGTTGCCAAGTTTTAAGTCTGTAGAGTTTGATTTGTATGATGGTTGCATCTTTGAAAAGTAGAGGAAGGTCAGCCTTCTAAAAGGTGGCAGGACACCAAAGCCAGACAGCTAGAGTTAGTACACATAGATTTGTGGGGTTCTTTTTCAGTTACATCTCTTTGAGGCTGGTGGTATTATGTGACATTCATTAAGAACTCTAGCAAAAAGGTATGAGTTTATTTTTTGAGAAATAAATCTGATGTGTTTGAAGTTTTCAAGAAGTGAAAAGCAGTGGTGGGGACTAAAACCGGGTTAAAGATGAAGTGTTTGAGGTTAGATAATGAAGGTGAAAACACAGACGGGAGATTCAGGGAGTTCTGCTGTAATAACTCGTACCATGACAGTTAATAAAAATAAGACACGTGTCACTTCTTAGAATAATATATTATGTGATAGTTCGTAGAAAATTTGTAAAAATAAAATTTTTGACAAATAATAATATAACAATAAGAATTTTAAATATTTTTAGATTTCGTTATATATATATTTTGATACGATTATAAAAAAATTTGGATAAAATTCTGGATAAGATCAAATCAAAGTTAATAATTGAAAAAGATTTAAATAAGATTCTGGATAAGATCAAATCAAAGGTAATGATTGAAGAAGATTTGGATAATATTCTGAATAAGATCAAGATTTGGATAAGATTCTAGATAAGATCAAATCAAAGGCAATGATTAAAGAAGATTTGGATAAGATTCTGGATAAGATCAAATTAAAGGTAATGATTTAGATAAGATTCTGAATAAGATCAAATCAAAGAAAATTAAAGGTAATGATTTAGATAAGATTCTGGATAAGATCAAATCAAGGGTAATGATTAAAAAAAATTTGGATAAAATTCTGGATAAGATCAAATCAAAAGTAATGATTGAAAAAGATTTGGGCCAGTCTATAAAAGGCACTTTGTGGAAACATTCATCACATATCATCTCTCACACACAGTGAGCTTTTAAGCCAAACACTCAACGCCACCACTACCGTGAGCCCGACGCCACACAGCCACCGCCGTCGCCGGACGCCGACGACACCACCCACGCCGCCGTCAGCCTCCACCACCGTCCCTGGCCACCATTTCTCTCTCTGTTATGGAATCTCTCGCTCTCTCCGTTATGCATTGAGATTTTATTACCGGAGGATTGAAAATTTTGGGATCAAGATTAAGGAGAGAGTTTTGTCACGCCTAAGTCGAGGTGAGATGCTTAAGTATTATCTTGAACATAAATGCAATATTATTTTGAATATAAATGCATGTGAGATGCTTAAGTATTATTTTAAACATAAATACAGTATTATTTTTGAACATAAATGCATGTAAGAGTGCTTAAGTGTTATTTTGAACAAAAATGCATGAACTTTGTTTTGAACTTGTTTTATATCAATATTTTTGAAGTATGAAAAATTGTGATAGCATGTTCTTTTTTTCAAATGCCATGATAATTCTAAATATGCTATCTGCACTTTTTACAAAGCATGAGTATGTGAAAGAAATTTTTTTGATAATGTGCTACTGTTCTAAAGTGCCAAGTTACAAGGGTTTTTGGCCCTTTATATCCCGTTAGGGGAGGTTGCCCAATTATGGGTGTTGTTGCTCCCTATGGGGGAGGTTTCCCGTTGAGCGGGGGTTTTTGTCTTAAAAGTTTTGCGGGTTATAAGTCCCGGACAGCACATACCACTCGTGCTTGGTGGAGAGTGGCCCTCATTCCATCACGTTTCTAATCTGTGCATTGAGAATTGAGGTTACGGTACCGTCGGAACTCCCGATCGTGAGGTTGACGACTACTTGATCACTGTTGGGTATGAGTGGTGCATGAGACATGATTATTTTGCATTATAGCGGTTATGCCAGAAATTTTATTTTGAGACAGTGAATTCTATAATTTGTTGTTGTTGAGCCTAAAGTACTAATTTTACAAAGATTGAAAAAAATTTGTTATAACTTGTGAGATCCTAAAAACCTGATAAGGTTATTTATGAAATTTTGTGACAAGTGGATACAATATCTTATTTTTCTTATGGAAAGCATGATGTTTAAGTAGAAGGACTATTTTTTTAATCTTGTTCATTATAATACTAAATGCACTCTTCTGTAACCTTTGTGGTTGCAGATAGCAGAATGGTTAGAGTTGGTCCACCACAGTCGTCAAGTTTATAATTCCAGATTCATAGTTAATGTTTTTTTTAAATATACGCTGATTTTAGAATACAGGATAGTGTATCCGAAGCATGTACAGTTGCTTGTTTCTTATAAATAAATCATTCCAGTTTGATAATTTTATTTGGTATACGCCGGTTTGGGTATACTGAAAAAAATAATATCATGTATAAGTTCTACTCGTTTGATGATTTGAGATTACATCAGCTTTCTCAAAGTTAAAAAAATAAAAGAGGGTTAGTAGAATTCATATCTCACCTGAATGCCTGTAGTCACTACCTTCGCTGTAACGCGAAGGAAAAACTGTGCAATCTCAGGTTGTGATAATATTTTTTATCGATTTTGTATTTTTGGAAAGGGATGCGACATCTGCGCAGCCAGTGGAATCAAATGGGAGAAGACACTTCCAGGGACGCCACAGCAAAATGGCGTGGCGGAGTGGAAGAACATGACGCTAAATGAGAGAGCCAGAAGCATGAGACTACATTCTGGGCTACTTGAGTCCTTTTGGGCTGATGCAGTAAACATAGTAGCCTATCTTTTGAATCGGGAACCGTCAATATCGTTGGATTTTAGAATTCCAGAGGAGGTATCGAGCAGAAAAGATGTGAACTTATCTTTTCTGAAAGTCTTTGGTTGCACGCCCTATGTTTATATTGATTTTGATTCTAGAAGTAAATTGCAACCAAAATCTAAAGTTTGTTATTTTATTCGATATAGTGATGATGAGTTTGGCTATCAATTTTGGGATGGCAAGAATCGAAAGATTATCAGAAGCAGGAATGTGGGTTTAATGAACATGTACTATACAAGGATAAATCAAAGGCTGAGATAGACATTGCGTTGCCGGAGACGAAAAAATTCGGGTTCATTGACTTAGATGACTTTTTTGAGGAAGTCAAACAGAACAGGAATGAGGAAGACCAGGAGAACGTGAACCCACAAGTGGAACACAATACACCTGTGACAACAGTTAGAAGGTCTTCAAGGAGCATCAGACTGCCATAGCAATTTTCACCATCATTGTTTTACATATTGCTCACTGATAGTGGTGAGCCAGAAAGGTGCGGAAGCCTTGCAAACTGAGTGTGCGATGAAGTGGGAGTTAGCGATGAAGGATGAGATGGATTCCTTGATGATAAACTAGACATGGGAGCTGACAAAATTGCCGGCTGGTAAGAAGGCGCTGCACAACAAGTGGGTCTACAGAGTGAAATAAGAACATGATGGTAGCAGACGCTACAAGATAATGTTAGTTGTCAAGGAATTTCAATAGAAAGAAGGAGTTAACATTACTAAATCTTCTCCTCCGTTGTGAAGTTGACAACAATTAGAATAGTGCTAGAAATTGTTGCTGCAGAGGATTTGTTTCTAGAGCAGTTGGATGTCAAAACTATGTTTTTTCACGGTGAGTTGGAAAAATATATATACATGCGCCAGCTTGAGGAATTTGTAGTGAAAGGCAAGGAAGACATGGTCTGTAAATTGAAGAAGAACTTGTATGGTTTGAAACAAGCTCCAAGGCAATGGTACAAGAAACTTGATAGCTTCATGCAGAGTACCGGGTTTACCAGGCTAGAGGAAGATCATTGCTATTATGTCAAGAGTTTTGACAGCTCATATATCATTCTGCTGCTATATATAGATGATATGCTCGTTGCC
The DNA here is from genome assembly GCA_034768845.1 of Heliamphora exappendiculata. NCBI lineage: Eukaryota > Viridiplantae > Streptophyta > Magnoliopsida > Ericales > Sarraceniaceae > Heliamphora > Heliamphora exappendiculata. The sequence goes on along the minus strand of JAOTRH010377224.1, from coordinate 19,616 downwards.
GGGCCATGTATTGTGGAGATTAATAACATGAAGAAGCAGTTGTTAAAGCAATTTATCATGAAGGATTTGGGAGTTGCCAAGAAAATTCTTGGGATGAGGATAGTTAGAGATAGAGCTGCAGGAATCGTGAGACTATCCCAAGCAGTGTATGTGAAGAAGGTGCTGAGCAGGTTCAACTTGGATGACACAAAACCCGTCAGTACGCCTTTAGCTAGCCATTTTAGGTTAACTAAGGATCAATCTCCGAAGACAAAACAAGAGCGGGAGCATATGAGTAAGGTCCCATATGCATTGGCTATTGGTAGCCTGATATATGATATGGTCTGTACCAGACCAGATATCGCACATGTAGTGGGAGTAGTCAGCAGATACATAAGCAATCCAAGAAAGCAGTATTGGGATGCTGTCAAATGAATTTTGAGATATTTGAAGGGAACTACAAGGACATGACTGAAGCTGCAGGGCTATGTGGATGCCGACTTAGCCAGCGATATTGACAGTAGAAAGAGTACCACTGGGTTTGTTTATACTTTGGGTGGCACAACGGTGAGTTGAGCTTCAAAGCTACAGAAGATTGTGGCGCTTTTTACTACAGAGGCAGAGTATGTTGAAGTGATAAAGGCTGGAAAGGAGATGGTGTGGTTATAGGGTCTGATAGCTGAGTAGGGCAAGCAGATTGACAGAGGTACACTTTTTAGTGACAGTTAGAGTGCCATTTTTCTTGCAAAAAGTTTAGCATTCCACTATAGGATGAGGCATATACAGCTACGGTATCACTTTATTCGCTCTATACTGGACAATAGCTAATTGCATCTTAAGAAGATTAGCGGGGCGAAGAATCCAACTGACATGTTGTCGAAAGGTGTCAACACTGATACACTGAAGTTGTGCTCGATTTGAGTTGGTTTTCAGGGTTAGAAGACAGAAGATGGGTCACATAGGGCTGATTGAGTTTGATGGTTGATTCAAGACAGTTGGTGTTGTATTGGGGTTTTCTCAAGGCTTGGAGTGATTTTACTTCAAGTGGGAGAATTGTTGAGTGGCAAAAAAAATCATGGTTATGAGTTGACTGCTCGAGCGGTCATGGGTCCGCTTGAGCGGGCTAGCACGGTGGTAGCCTCAGGCTAGGGATAGCTCGAGCAATCAATAGTCAGTTCAAGCGGGTTTGTATGCCAGGGAGTCTCGGGTTAGTGACCGCTTGAGTAGTCAGGAGTCCGCTCGTGCGGACCCTTCGCAGAATAGTTTTTTAGTGCGGCGGCTAGGGTTATGTTTTAACTATAGGGGCTTGTTCTTTATGTTGGTATTTTAGCCTAGTGAGGAAAGGTCAAGAGGCATCATCTATCTTTGTAATTCTCCAATCAATATAGTGAAGTGCGATCCTGTGGACGCAGGCACACCTTGTCGAACCACGTAAATCTTATGTGTGATTGTGTGATTGCTTGTTTTATTCTTTCTTCGTTATCATTCCATTGCTGTGGATTCGTGGTTGATATTGGGCGGGTTTAGTGATCACGTTCTAATCTCCAACATAATAAAGGATCTTCCCAAAATTGAGATCCTGAATGTGAAATTTGTAAGCATCAAAGTAAAATGAGTACTTGTTATCATTGCATAACTGATGAACTGACAGTGATATCTGAAATATGAAGAATATTATTAAGAAGGAATGTGTGAGTATGAGTAATAAGAGACGATTTACGAGAGTGTGAGATTGGGAGATTTGTATCATTACCAATTGTGATAGAATCTGAACTAGTATAATCACCTTGAAGACTCAAATTTAACAAATCTGAGGTCAAATGATTTGTAGCTCCAGTGTCGGTGAACCAAAGATTAGGTTTGGGAAGAATAGCAGACGATGTAGTTACCGTCATTACCACAAGTTTGAAGGGTGGATGATGACCTTGATAAAAGAAATCCATGCAATGGTAACAATCAATTGCAAGATGACCATGTTTAATTATCACATATTTCGCAGATAGGGCGTAGAGTAGATCGTCCAAAGTAATCAAACGAAGGAAAAGGTTGTCTAGGGTTAGGGTTAAGATTTTTAGTAGAAAATTGTCTAGAGTAGTTGAAAAAGTTATGATTTTCGTTAGATTTGAACGATTTACCCCTAAATCCAGTTGATTTGCCTCGATTTCGTCTTCGCATGTTATTGATATTCAAGAAGGATGAATTTGTAGATCTAAAATTTCCTGAAGAAATGACAGTCATAGTTATAGGATTTGAAAAATTGGAGGAATCTTTGGAATTTTACGCATCTTTTAGTGATTACTCTTCGACGTGAAGAACATGAAGATCTTCAAAGGATATTGGTTTCTTGCGGGTGCGAATGGAAAATTTGAACGTTTGGAATTCCTCGAGGAGCTCTTCGAGTACAGAAGGGGTTCTTTATCTTCAACTTGAACTGAAATAGCTGAAATTTTTTCTTTGAGTGCTTTAATCCTCTGAAAATAAGTATCAATATTCTCATTTCCTTACTCTATGTAGCTCACTTTTCATATTCAAGAAATTAGATCAAGAGATTGAAGTGAATCTTCTTTTTAGAATAGTCCAAACACATTGAGAAACTGTTTGCCCAACGACCAAAGCTAGTGCAGATGGTGATAGAGTTGAATCGATCAAAGTGAGTAGTGCTTGATCTGTTACACTATTGTTGACAAATTGAGGATTTTTGTCAGTGGTAATCAGTCCACGTTCATCTCTCAAAAATTCCTTTGGACGAGGATTTGAGCCATTCAATAGTCTAAGGAAGGATGAAGTTTGAAGAACAAAGGTTACTTGAAATTTTTAAAAGATGTAATTTGTTGAATCAAGTTTTACTGAGATTAGGTTGGAGATATTTGTTAGTAAGGCTACAAGAATTATATTGGATGTTGAAAGAGTCGAGTGTGAATTTGAAGGACCGAATATCGCAATGGTTGAATGGTCTAATGGCTCTAATACCATGAAAGAATAGAGAACTAGAGAAAGAAAAACCATTCTGTTTATTACATAAGGCTCGTATCAATTGGCTATTAGTTGTCATAGCTTTTTTCTCTAACTATAAAACTATGGCGCTGTTTGGGCAACATACTTATTTGCTTATTAGCAAATAAGCAAAAATAAGAATAAGCCATTTTGTTTGGCTATCAATTGACTTATTTGTTTATTTAGTTTTTTTTTGTTTATTTGCTTATTTTTGACTTATTTGCTTAAATAAGTCACTTCGTTTGGCTAAACTCTTACTTATTTTTGCTTATTTGGCTTATTGACTTATTTGCTTATTTGTTTATTAGCTTAAATTTTATTTATTTGGCAAACCAAATGACGTTACTTATTTATTTGCTTATAAGCCAAATAAACCAATAAACTATGTTACCCAAACCTATATCTAACACACTATAGCTTCCTAAAACGAATGATATATATATACCCCCGTTTATGAGAATAATGTTTATCTAATAACATAAGCCAAGAAAAATAATAACCAAAGTCTATTAAAAGGTAAAAAAATACATTCATTATTCGTAAAAATAATTAACGTATTAAAAATTATTGATTATCTACAAAAATACGTTAAAATTTAGGAACGACAATTTTCTATCCTTACATTTCTTATTCAAATTTTGTGGGATATACCTCTCCATTACTTCTATGTAACATAGATTTCTATTATATTAAAACTACGTAGTTTCGTGTGGTAAAAATACAAGTTAATAAAAATTGTCATTTTATGATAAATAAAATCTTGTTAAAATTTAAAACTTCATATTATGTGTTGTAAAATTTTGAATTAATAAAATTATATCATTTTGTTGATTAATGTCTCAAATTTTTGGTAAGAGAAAAAATCCAATTTTGGGGTTAACCGCTCGAGCGGTTTTTTCACCGCTCGAGCTGTGGTGTCTGCTGGTGGAGATACCGAGAGGCGTGAGAGACCGCTCGATAGACCGCATGTTGATTTAGCAGCTTTCCTATTGTTAATTTAGCAGCTGCCCTATTATTAATTTAGCAGCTGCCTATTGTTATTTTTACAGCTTCTATTTTTGGTAGTCTCCTATAAAAAGGATAGTTAGGGTCTCATATTAGGTGAGTGGTGTTGAGAGTGAAAATTTGTAATCCTTATTTGATTAATAGTGGATTGTTTCTTCTCTTGTGGAGGTAGACAGTTAGCCGAACCACGTAAATTCTCGTATTCTAGTGGATGTTCTTATTTTCTATTTGAGTGGTGTGAATTGTAGCCTACATTTCTATTTCTGCTGCGTAGGAAATTTGTGGCACTAAATTCTAACAACTGGTATCAGAGCTTGGTTAAAGGCTTGATCACAAGACAGCAGTAGCGATGTACGAAGTCGAGAAGTTTACTGGTAAGAATAACTTCTCTTTGTGGCAGAGACGGATGAAATATCTGTTGATCTAACAAGGGATATCCAAGGCGTTACTCGGCAAGGAAAATAAACCAGAGAAGATGACTGTTGATGATTGAGAAGACATTGATTGTAAGGCCGCGAGTTCGATTAGATTGAATTTGGGAGATGAAGTTATTCATAATGTGCTCGATGTAGAGACAGTCCACAAGATCTGACAGAAGCTGAAAGATCTCTACATGAAGAAAAATTTGACCAATAAGTTGTACGTGAAGAAACAACTGTATGGACTGCAGATGCGAGAAGGTACAAAACTATTAAAACATTTAAATACGTTCAATATACTTCTCACACAGTTATTCGATTTTGGAATAAAAGTTGATGATGAGGATAAGGCGATCCTTCTCCTAGCATCGCTTCCAACGTCCTATGATCATCTGGTGACAACGTTGATGTACGGGAAGAATACTCTAGAGTTAGAAGAGGTTACCGGGGATCTTTTGTCGTATGAGAAAATGAAGAGGGACAATGATTCTGATGCAAAAGGTGTGCTGATGGCTAAGTCTGAGTCAAACGGAGGAAGGGATAGATCAGGTGAACAGGGTTCCAACAGTGGCAGATCTCGGTCCAAGTCACGTGCAAGGAAGGATGTGGAGTGCTTCTATTGTCACAAAACTGGTCATTACAAGAGCCAGTGCCAAGAATTGAAGCAGCATATGGAGGAAAAGAAGAAGGGTAAGGAGAATACAGAAATCGTCAGTTTTGTTGAAGAATCTTCAGACGGTGACTCAGAAGGTGAGGTACTCTCAGTTTTCTCATATTTAAGCTTTTTGTCAGAAGCATGGATTTTAGATTCAGGATGCTCATACCATATGTGTCCAGTCAGAAAATATTTTCACTCATATAAGTCTTGCAATTGGGGTACAGTTCTAATGAGGAATAACTCAGTGTGTCAGTCAGTTGGAATTGGTACGGTCAAAATTAAGATATTTGACGGGGTTATAAGGTCTTTGGAGAATGTCAGGCATGTTCTGGGGTTAAAGAAAAATTTGGTTTCTTTAGGAACATTGGATTCTCTAGGTTATGAGTTTGCAGGAAAAGGTGGAGTAATAAAGATCAGCAAATGATCTTCAGTTATCATGAGAGGGCAGAAAGTGGACGGTCTCTACAGATTGGTAGGGGACACGGTGATAGGTGGAGTTATCACTATCACACAGATTGCTTCTAGCAGGGACGACACGAGACACAGACATTTGGGGCTTGATTAAGTTGACGAGCAGAGTATGTCAGAAGGTCAGAAGAAGAGTGCATATGTCAAGGTGGAGTTCAGTTAGAAAAGCTCACCTAGAAAATCGGGTGATGGTGGTTCAAGTCAACAGTAGAAGGAACAGTCACGTGGAGAACTTTCGACTTACAAAAAAGCTACATGAAGCACAAGAAAAGTCTAGGGGCAAGTAGCAGTGTCAGAGAAGGTGGAGTTACCGCAGAAGGCTGAAAAGTTGGAGTTTTGAAAAATTATCCAATAATGAGAAGACTGTTGATCGCAAGAGGGTCAAATTCAAGTGTGGCTTGAATTTGGTCCAAGTCCATTCAGATTGAAAATTCAGAGAGGGTGGAACACTCAAACCCGAAAAAAGGAGTGCAGGATGTGGCAACCAGCAAACTTTCAAGATGGTGATGGTTCAAAAATTTGAGCCAAGGTGGAGATTGTTGATTAATGTCTTGAATTTTTTATAAGAGAAAAAACCCAGTTTTGGGGTTGACCACTCGAGCGGTCTTTTCACCGCTCGAGCGGTGGTGTCTGTAGGTGGAGATACAGAGAGGCGTGAGAGACCGCCCGATAGACCGCAGGTTAATTTAGTAGTTTTCCTATTGTTTAGCAGATTTTCTATTATTGATTTAGCAGCTGTCCTATTGTTGATTTAGCAGTTGCCTATTGTTGTTTTAGCAGTTTCTGTTTTTGGTAGTCTGCTATAAATAGGATAGTTAGGGTCTCATATTAGGTGAGTGGTGTTGAGAGTGAAAACTTGTAATCTTTATTTGATTAATAGTAAATTATTTTTTCTGTCGTGGAGGTAGGCAGTTAGTCGAACCACGTAAATTCTCATATTCTAGTGGATGTTCTTATTTTCTATTTGAGTGGTGTGAATTGTAGCCTACGTTTCTGTTTCTGCTGCGTAGGAAATTTGTGGCACAAAATCCCAACACATTTTATATTAATGAATTTTTGTTAAAATTAAAAACTTTATCTCGTTTTGATGTAATGGAGATTTCTATTTCATATAGGTAATGGGGAGGATCATTATCCATATACATAAGCAATATATATATATATACACCCAATATGGTAGCGATAACTTTTATAATTGGAACATAATTACTCATCTTTTTTTAGTGATTAGAAGACAAAAAGCAATCCATATTGTGTAGGTAGTAATTATTTATTTTTCAAAAATATCACGTGATATATCTTACATAATACTCTATGAGTACGTTATAATTTGCCCTTGTGGCCAGAGGTCTGAATCCTCTTTGACAGACGCCACACCCCTCTTTCTTCGGAGTAATTATTTGGTGCTTTTGAAGTACTATGCGGCAAGTCTACGTGGTGCTCCCACTCAATACGATAACGATCGATGACAAATTTTACGGTAAGGATATAAAAACTCATTTTTGTTGATTGATTAAAAGATAAAGGGTGATCCATATTGTATAGGTTGTAATTATTTATTTGCTGAGAGTACCATACGACATTACCTACCTAATACTCCGAGAATACCTAATAATTTTCCCTCTCTCCGTAACCATGATTCAGAATTAAATAAGAGAGAGAGAGAGAGAGAGAGGATAAGTATTTTGGTAATTTTAAGGTCCTAAAAAGAAAACTTAAAAAATTATTTCGAATTCAAAATGAAAGTTTCAAATTTAATTGTGTATTTTATGGGTCATACTGTAAATAAATTTAAACTACTAATTTTGAATTCCAGATAAGTTTCTAGAAATGTTTTTTAAAATTATAGTATTGTTGTAAGTGTATAGTAAAAGCGTGTTGAGTTAATATTAATAAAATGTAGTGTTTCTCGGCTTGGCATGGATGGCTCAGTGAAGTAGACAAAAGAGAGTGAGAAGAGACAGAAGTAAGAACTCAATAGCTTGTCGTCTACAATACATATTTTGATTCTTCTTCCCTCTCGGTATTTGGAGACAGATGAAAGTGAAAACTCATATATATATATATATATATATATATATGAATGAGACGTGTGTGCATTACTCATGATTCTTCCCTCTCGGTCTTCTTTATCGTTATTCTCTGCCTGTGTTTTAAGTTGTCTCTCCTTGAGATTCTCATATAACATTATATTATTGTGGTCATTTAATTTACTTTTTATTGTTTCTTTCCCAAAGGCATCGGCAGTGGTCATGTAAGAGAGAGGTGGCAGGTGGGTTTTGGCTGATTTTTAAAGAAAATTTAAATATTTTAATTTGATTTACACATTTGTATACGAGTCTCACCACTATTTAAATAGAATTTAAGTAGAATTCCAAGAGATGTGTGGCTCAAATTAGAATAAAACATTACAACACTTTGGAGGCATAATTTTTCTTGTTTGAGGGTTAATGTTGAAGTTAAATTATATGGAATAATTTCATAATATTTGTTATTTAGTTTGTTAAATTGTGGGGGGGGGGGGAGAGATTGAACTATTTTTTTTAGCCCTTCTAACTATTATAAGTCTCTCAAAATTATTACTATCCCACCATCCAAATGGATTTAGAAGTCATAGTACTATTACTATTTTTTTTTTGTAATTTCATTATAATTTTACTAAATTATGCTAAACCAAATAATTTTTAGGTTATCTTACTTTTAACTAAACATGCTTTCATGCAAAAAAAAGAGAGTATATTATTAATTTCATATATAATAATTTAAATACTAATAATTCAAGTACATTAATTATTTCATAAAAAAATTATTTCAACCAAACAGCCCATTGGGGCTCTATCCTCTTCCACGTGTATTTGGGTGAATGAGATCGAGTGTTATATACGCATATAATATATATACATATATATATATAGTGGCCTCGTTTGGTAATTTTGGCTTTAATTTAGGGTTTTTGTTTAAAGTCGTTTTAAGTTAAATAAATAAAAAATTTATTTAGTAAATCGTATGAGTGATTTTAAGCCAAAACACAATAAATCAAAAAATTTGACTTAAAGTAGCTTTAAGCCAAAAAAAAAATTGTTGTAGTTTTTTTAAATTTATTTGTACATAATTTTATATTAATATAGATCTTGTTTGATAAATCTTGATGAGTAAATTTTAAAATTTTATTTTATTTATAAAAAAATAGATGTATCTAATAAAAGTTATAATATTTTTAAAAAATATATAAAATTATTTAATGTAACAAAATAAAAAGAATAAAAGACCAAGAATCTTTGAGTTCTTAAATATTAATGCCTTTTGACCTTTTTAATTTTTAATCAAAAGAAAAAAAGCCAAACTTTAAATTCATTGCCAAACAAGGGCTGTATAGCAAGTGATGGTAGTGGGATGGGTAGGATGTGTTAAATTCGTGACAGTTAATTTGTGAGATGGCTTGGCCTTTGGTTTTACCTCATTGAGTGGGTCAACAACAATACCCAATTCTTTTGATGAGATCAAATGTTAAAGAATTTAATTTTATTCACTCAAAAAGCTGAATAAATAATACTTACTATTTTATTACTCTAAATTGTGAAACTCATTATATATTTAGAAGTATAGTACTAGAGCCAACAATTTAGACCAACAACAAAATAAGTATTATTCAATTATTTTGGCAGGTTTAGTAAATTAATTTTCAATGTTTAGCAATAAAATTTAAATTAAAAAAGGGAGATTATTCACCAACATTTATCAATAAATGAAATAAATTTGATTTCATTTTTTAATTAATTAGTTCTTGAATCCTAGATATCTCTCCCAATCTCTCTCACTACTTGTGACATTCAACAAGTGATGGAAACAAAAATGTCGAAAATATACATAATAAAATTATTTTTCTACATATCAGTTTATTAAGTTTTTAGATAAGTTGATAATTAATAATCTAAGAGCACAATACCCATCATTAACTCTTGCTAATAATCACTAAATCGGAATAAAATAAAATAAGATTTTCATTTGCCAATGCTATCAATATTCCATGTGAGGTTGATGTTTTTGTTTTTCTCTATTAGTTGGTCTCTTCGTTAACTTTAAAGTCTTTTTATACATTTTGAGAATATTTGATGCATTTTTGCAAAAGTATTTCAATTCTTTAGATAATGTATATTCTTCTGTTTTTTTTTTTTTTAATAAAAATTCTCTTTGCCGCTAAAAAAAACCCAGTGAACGTTAACGCTGTAGTGTTGTGTGAAAAACTTGTTGGAGAAAAGGAAGTTTTAGTGTTAGGGTGAAGTTTTTTGTGATGAGCTCTTTTTTATACCTTATGCATTTCATACCTTTTAAGAATTTATGTGGATTTAGGCCCTAATTGGCGAGTAATTATTTGGTGCAATATAATTTTAAGGTAGAAATATGATGACTTACTTTTGTTATGTGATTAGAAAGCAAAAGGTAATTCACGTTGTATATGTTATAATTATTTATTTACCGAGAATACCATGTGGCATCGTCTACATGGTACTTTGAGAATACCTAATAATTTTTTCTAATTGTCAACCTTCTGTTTTTGGCTAAAAAAGTCAAAAAATCAAGATTGTCCGTTTACCAAAAAAATAAAAAAGTTAAAAAGTCAAATCAAAACAAAAATTTCAAGAATATTTGATTTAAACTCTCATCATTTTTAAAATACAATAATATTCTTTATTTATAACTTATTTACTACAACCAATTATATATAATTGTTAATATCAAATATATAGAAGAATAAAATTGTCCAATTCGAATAAAAGCAAAAAAATTATCTTTTTACCCAAACAACCAATTTTAAAAAAATTAACTTAAAAGCTAAATTACCAAACAATCTACTTTGAACATAATTTAACTTTTTGGCTAAAAATAAAAAAAAAAGTAAAAAAGCTAACTTCTATTCTAATTGCCAATCGCACCCTTAGTGTTGGTGTTGATTTGTAGATAAGATTATACATGCAACCATTCAGCTTGATCCTACATTGATAGTTACATACATAAATTTCATTTTATTTTACAAAATAAACTATTTATATTGAAATGAACTATTTTAATTTAAACAATCTATCTCTCAAAGAAAAGTTTGATTTGTTCGTGTATTCATGAGTGAATTACGATAAATCTTTATATGAATAATTTTTTTTACAAGATTTACAAGATAAATCGCTCGAATTATTATTGTGGGTCTACTTTAAAATTCATAAAACACAAAATTTTCAGTAATATAGAGGAAGAAATAAGGAAAGGAGCTTCTTCCAAAAGTTACATGTTTAACTGAATGGAGTATTAAACTAATTGATGATCAATCACGTGTATTTAAATTTTCTTTTATAAATACCGAATAACAAATTGAATAAATGATTAAATTGATCGAAATCGTATGTCATAAATAAATAGAACCAACATTTTTGGTGATGTGGAGCGGGTAAGAATTCGTTGTCGTTGATTTAAGGTAATATATTAGGATTAAGCTTATGCATAGATCTTTAACCGCACAATAATCTTTAGTTTCGATCTCGATATTAGTAAGGTAAAAAATAATAAAAATTAGTTATAATTTATGTGTACAATACTCCTTCACGATTGTGTTGATATAATAGCTTATCCATGCATTCATTTTATGTACCAAAAAAATGGGCAAAAGCCAAAATATGAATCACGAGAAGGGAATAAAACCAAAAAGAAATCCAGGAAAAATAAAGAGGACGACCTGTACGTTCGTCTCCCAATGACAATTGACACAGTCTCTGCAACTTTTGCAGAAGAGGTAGCTTAAGGGGTGTGAACTAATAGGAAGAGAAAAGGAAGAAAGAGAAAAGAAGGTTTAGAAGATCTAAGGTCTTCTTCTCTGCAGATTTTGGGAAAAAGAAAAAGAAAACACTATTATTTCCAAATCTAATTGGATATAGGGACTTGAAGTTGACATTTGCTTCTTACTGTTGTTCTAAAAACTGTCACATGCAAAACTTAATTGTCCCATTACATGTCCCAACTTGTGGAAATTTTTCAAAATTTTCGAAATCTGTACTGCTGAATTCAATTACTGATCATCTCTCTCTTTCTGTGTTGTTCTAAAGCTGTCACATGCAAACATATGTCCTTTTTTTTTCTTGTCCTGACTTGTAGACTATATAGAGGTGTCTGGCTAAGCTCCGCTATTAGTTTGTAGTTTTTTATTATTAATTTTAGTTAAAAATTATAATTTTTTTTAAATATTAACAATTTCTGTTATAACTTTTAATTATTTTTTTTATTTCAGTTATAAATTACAAATTTTATCAAACATTCACAATTTTTATTACAACTTACAATCTATAAGCTATTGGCTACCAATAGCTTTTCTAAACAAATTTTACAAAATTATTGTAGTAGAACTGTAATGGTAGCATCCTTTCGAACCGTATGTATTGTTTTGGAGAAAAAGTGGTGTCCTAATACTTTAGTTTTGTTAAATGGAACTGGTAATATCACGAAAAAATAATGAGTGATAGCAAAAAAATACTATTAGTTCATATGTGATTAAACTAAATTAAAAAAAAAGAACTATTATTTATTTATTTTCCTTTTTCTTTTTTTTACTCGGATTCAAACTTTAAACATAGTGCGGAAAAGGGAGTTCTCAACCTATTTAATGTTAGCTCTGTCATAAATGATGAAATAAAAAATTAGATTTAGACTAGCTAATTCAAAATATCATTTCTAAATGACTATTTATATTATACTGAATTATTTATTATTAAATTATATATATTTAAGATATATAATATTTTATAACAATAAATTCGAACGGTGGTCGATATATATTTCATTGGTATCGATATGTATCATACTAGAAAAAACATGTACTCTACTCATATTGGTAGGGTACAGATCTATTCTTTTTTTGGTAATTGGAAACTATTGGCTTATTAAGGCAGATTAGCATCATGCTTTAAAAAGGATTCAAAGATACTAACCATAATCTTAAATTTTACACAACATAACAAAAAGGTAGAAATGATCATATGTGGGGAATTAGAATAGTTTTAACTTTGTTATCCCAATAATGAGTGTATCATACAGGTCATGATCAAAATAATTAGTTGGGCATCTTTGTGAAATAATTAGCCATCATTTTGCTATTGTTTCATTTGAGCCATGGTATGCCCCTACCATTTTTTATACATATATATATTTTAGGGTGTTCAAGTTTATTTAGGTGCATTTTGATTAGATTTTTGTTTTTGGGAACCAATTTTACCGTCCACTAATGAAAGACTCAATTAAAGCCAAAAAAAAACTATTATCGTTATATAATTTATTCTCATTCTAATCTAAAAGACAATAATACTCATGTTTAATAACTTATTTACTATTAATGTTAATTATATATATATATATGATAATCAACTGTATAGAAAGGTAATACTATCCAATTTGAATAAAAAAATTAACTTTTTACCAAATTAACTAATTTTGAAAAATTAGCTTAAGAGCTAATTTACCAAATAACTACTTTGAACCCAATTTAGGTCTATAACTAAAAATACAAAAATGTAAAAAGTTAGCTCTTAAGTTAGTTACTAATCAGCCGCAAGCAGTGGTTTGACTGAAAAATGAAAATATAGCCTTAAAAATATACTTCTTCTTTTTTTTTTTTTTCGAATTCCGAATACCAGAAAAGATTATTCTATTTAATTATTGCAAATCAATTGTAATAACTATTAATGAATGACAAGATCATCTTCTTAAGATTAAAAAAAATCGAAAACTTGTTATTATTACTGAACAACATCCCTAAAAACACTACCAAAAAACTGGTTTAAGAATTGGAAAGTATAATGAATTAACTAACTTTTTTGCTAGTTTTTATGTAAAAAATAAAAATGGTTTGTTAACTTGGCTTAAACTCAGTTTTTTATTTTACTTTAAGTTAAATAAAAATTTATTTAGTTAAAAAAATGACATTAAACCACCATGCATGTAAAAAATTATAATTTGTTAATTAACTTTTTAAACTAAAATACTAATAATCCAATTTTAAATCAAAACCAACCTAAAACAGTTGTAAACGAACAACACAACTTAATCATAAGACAACCAACAAAACCCAAAAACACCATCACTCAAGCAGCAAAGCCATCCAAACCAGAAAGAAAACAAATTTTTATTGAGCCATATTCCGAAAGGAAAAGAAAGGAAAAAGCTGTAGTAATTCTTTTTTGATTAGTTCGAGTTGTTTTTATGGAAAGTTTTTGGGCCAAATAATTCAAAAGTCAGCAAGCAAAGGCGAGCCAAGAGAAGCATAATAATTACTAGCAATTACAGTGACTAAATGCACTTTTGAACATAAATTTTAGTAGTATTACTGCAATTTTTAATATTATTAGTAATTATTACTAAGCTTAATAAGAGTTCTAATTGAAATATATATAAAGTTAATTAACTATATTTTTTTATTTATTTATGTATACCTATATATATAAGGTATTTTTTAATACCGACTCTTGCTAATTCTTGATGCGAGAAGAAAAAGTTTAATTTGAAATAAGGAGGAAAGAGTTGGTTAGTGAAAGAAAGATGTAAAAAAGTGAGAGAGAAAAAAAGAAACATAATTTTAGTCATCAGAGATAAATCATAATCTTTAAATGTGTTATATAAAACAAATGACACATCATAACCATTACAAATGTGATATTTGACATTACTGAAATTAGTACTTTATAGATTGTAACTTGTAGTAGAAGTTATGAGTGTTTGGTAAAAAAATTTTTTATAGTTAAAATAGAAGAAAAAGCAGTTATAATTTATACTAAAGATTATTGGTATTTAAAAAAATTTATAGTTTATAACTAAAATTAGTAGCATAAATTTAAAAACTACTAACAGTAACCTTATAAACACCCCAAAATATAATATATATATATATACACACATGCCAAGTAGTCAGTAAAGATAGTGATCAGAGCGTTGTCCATTGGTTGTGTGATGTTATTGATGAAATTTGGAATATTATGCATGTAAGAGAGAAAAAAGTGAGAAGTAGAAGTAGAAATAGAAAGAAGGAAAGGCGAGAGAAGAGAAGAGAAACGAAGCAATAGAAGAAAGCATAAGTAAAAGAAGAAGAAGCAACAACGAAATGTGACTAATTATTAATTAATTTGGGTAAACTATATGATATTGTTTACGTAATATTTTTGTTTAATAAATAATGTAAGGAAAAATTATTAAAAATATAAAGAATAAAGTTTTTTTTCTCTTTAACAACTTAAAGTTGTAGATAATTAGTTGGAGACTAACAATTTCATATAATATTATAGTAGACAATACATTATGTGTTCAAATTTTACCGTCTATTAGATATTTGCACGTGCTTGATTAATTTATGAAGAAAAGTCAGACCACACGTGAAAGCACGTATTAAAAATATAAATAATAAAATTATTTTTATTTTTTCTAGCACAAATAAAATTGTAATTAACAATTTAATAAGAACATTTTGAACTATACAAACTTGACCCAACTTTATTAAATAAGAAAGAGAGAAAGTAAGTTCCTTATGATCTTAGAAAATATTCGAAAAATGTTGCGAGCTCACTTATTTTGTATTAAATATTTTTATTTATTAAAAATGTCACATTATAATTTAAAATTATCTAATAATTTTCCTAAAATATGGGAATTTGGAAATTGGAGAGAGAGAGAGAGAGAGAGAGAGAGAGAGAGAGAGAGAGTTGGGTTGGTGCCATTAAACAACAAAGGGAAAGCTACAAGGATGAAAAAAAGAGGACACTCGTTTGACGTGAACTGTAGTGAAGCCACCACCTTCCTCTTCATTTCTCTCTTTACTAAACTTTAACAAATTGCAGTCAATTACCGAACTGCCCCTTGAACGAGTGACTGTTTTTTTATGACTTTTAGGTAGTGTTTGTTCTAAAAAAAATTTCTATTAGGTTCTCTCTCTCTCTCTTTTAACTTTTTCACATTTGTATGAAACTTTTTACTTTTTTTACTTTCTCTCGTCACAAAAAGAAGTTGTTAAAAGTAATTTTCTTAATAAAAAGTTGAGAAAGTTCACTAAAATATAAAAAAGGAAGAGGGGCGTTATCGTCAAATCATCAATTCTCCCCACCCCTCCCTAGTTCCTGCAAACTCTTTGCCTGATTTTTAAGAGGGTGCGCGCGGGATCAGTCAGGAGAGAGAGAGAGAGAGAGAGAAGAAAGTCACGGGTTTGTCTTGGAAGGCCCTTATTTCTCATAGTCCTAGACAACTGACACAGAGACACGTATTCTCTCCTGCTACATAATAACCCAGGAAAGATAGAAAAAAAAGCAAATCATCTCATTTTCATCAGCAATGCTATTGTGATAATGTTAAGTAATTATACTTGAATATAAAATAATATATCATCTTGGTGTTTATAATTTTATAGACTTA
The DNA here is from genome assembly GCA_034768845.1 of Heliamphora exappendiculata. Taxonomy (NCBI): domain Eukaryota; kingdom Viridiplantae; phylum Streptophyta; class Magnoliopsida; order Ericales; family Sarraceniaceae; genus Heliamphora; species Heliamphora exappendiculata. The sequence goes on along the minus strand of JAOTRH010377224.1, from coordinate 3,662 downwards.
CGGTTTTTATTTTTCTTTCAAACATTACATTTAGAATTAAATGACACAAGAAAAATAATATTCATACAAATGATGAACGACCGACCAAGCACAAATAAAATACAAAAATAAAAATTTTAAGTATTCAGAGTTTATTGTATTCGTCGTCTGTGCATGTGCATGCAGCATATGCAGCGTAGCTCATGACATAAACATCAGCATGTAAAATGACACAACTGAAAAACTTTTAATTCACACACTAACAAGGCAAATGAACAATATATATTATTTTATTGGTTTAAATTGTGAATTTTACTGTTAAATACTATAAAGTTGACTCAACAGTCTGAACTAACAGGAGGAAGCTATTTTTGTCATTGATAGATAGATACACACGTGCCAATAGCTCCCACATTTTTTCACTTGATAATGTTTTAACTCTTTATTTTTCATTTAAAAGGATAACATTAGTATTATTGGATGAAAATCATTTTAATAAAAAAATAAATATTATTCACCTACCTTATTAAATAGGTTATTAAATACCAATTGACAACGTAGTAATACTCAAATGTGAAAAGCCAATATACACATATTTTAATCACAAATTAGTATATTTTATCAGGAACACGCTATTTTTATTTTACTAAACAAAATATATAATTACCAATAAATATTAATAATCTATAATAATTTTATATTTTAAATATGTATACCTAGTCGAGCTGCTAAATGCGGGGACCAACTCAATTGCGTGGACCAAATGATCACCGTAACAGTACTCTATTTTTACACAACCCCATCACCACTCTCTCCGATTCTCCTCTTTTCATTACTGTAACTCGCAATCTCTCTTACACGCCCCCATAACTCAAAACTCAAAACCCCAAGAAGACTCTCTCTCTCTCTCTCTCTAAATCTCTGTGAGAAAGAAGAAAAAGAAACTACTTTAAAGTTGTGTAGAATTAATTAATGGCAGTGATGGTAGACAACTGTGAAGAAAGCATATTACTGTCTTTGGAGTCTCACAAGTCAGTTCCAGCGCCATTCCTCACAAAAACTTACCAACTGGTGGACGACCCGGCCACCGACCACATCGTTTCCTGGGGCGAAGATAACACCACCTTCGTCGTTTGGCGCCCCCCTGACTTCGCCCGCGACCTCCTCCCCAACTACTTCAAGCACAACAATTTCTCCAGCTTTGTCCGCCAGCTCAACACCTACGTATGTATTCTCTCTCTCTCTCTCTCTCTCTCTCTAGGTTCTAAATTACGGTATTAAAAAAGGTATCCAACAGTATAGATGCTCTTCATCCCCACTCTCTCTATTAACGTTTTAAATTGCGGCAGTGTAAAATGTATCAATTTCAATAATACAGTTATGCATGTATATTGTTCACATAAGGTGTGCGAAGAAAATCAACTTTTTAATTAGTTGGAGGTCTAAAATTTATGTTACATTTGACAATTTTACAGTTTAAACGAATATTTTAAATTTTGATGTATCATATCTATTGATACATATGAAAATTTTAAATTTTACTACTAATATATACTAATGTGTTGATTGATATTGCCTAATATAGCTCGAAACATAAGTATATTACTGATAGCATAACTCGTTTGAACCAATAAAAAGTGTTTTTTACTTACCTATTTTATTTGCAGATATGCTAACTAAATTATTTTTGATACATAAAATTTTAAATATCGATCGTTATGTGTCGTGTTGGTCGATATGTATTGAGATTTTGAATATTTGATATTAATATTTATTAATGTATTAATCAATACTGATATTTATCGATACATAACTATATTACTAATACTAATACATTTTTTGATACAACAATGTATTACCCTGATACATACCTTGCGGATTCCCATTTTGTGTGTTGTTGTTTGTTATAAAAATTAGGGTTTCAGAAAGATTGTACCAGATAGATGGGAGTTTGCGAACGAGTTCTTCAAGAAAGGAGAGAAACATCTGCTGTGCGAGATCCACCGGAGGAAAACCTCTCAGCCTCAAGTCGCCATCAACCACCACCACCACCACCACCACCTCAACTACCCTCATTCCCCACCCGGCGGACCGAGTTTCTTCCCGTTCCGGAACCGGATCAGCATCTCGCCCCCTGACGACTCGGAGGAGCAGCAGCCCAGTTGGTGCGACTCTCCGCCACTCTCAGCCGCCAACGGCGGCGGCTGTATCAGCTCGGTGACGGCGCTTTCGGAGGATAACGAGAGACTCCGGCGGAGCAATAACATGCTCGTGTCGGAGCTTGCTCACATGAGGAAGCTATACAACGACATTATATACTTTGTTCAGAACCACGTGAAGCCTGTTTCTCCTAGCAACGCTTACCCTCCCTCTTCTCTTGTTATATGCAACTCATCATCATCATCATCACCATCTTCGATATTTCAAAAGCCTCTGAACTATCGAATTGGGTACCAAAACCATCAAGATCCTCAGTTTCAAGGTTTGGGATCATTCAATTCAAATACTCCCATTTCGAACAGCTCTTTGACAATGGTGGAAGAAGAAGCCTACAGTAACGTAACGAAGACGAAACTATTTGGTGTGCATCTACAATCTAAGAAGAGATTGCACCCACCAGAACACTCTTATTCTATAGAGATCAACAAGGCTCGATTGGTGTTGGAAAAGGATGATTTAGGGTTGAATCTCATGCCGCCTTCCCCATGTTAGCTTTCTTGAATCTTGACCCATCAAAAGAATCGAAGTTTCATTGCCTTTCTTTTTAGCTTTCTTAGTTTTTCTTTCTTTCTTTCTTTCTTTTTTAGGTTAATTTTATTAGTTCTCTTGTTTTTGCATCTCTCTCTCTATCGCTCGCTCGCTCTCGGGTGTGGTTGGCTGTGAGTCTTGTGTACATATAAGATCAGTGCCGGTATTATCTTGCTTCTAGCTCCCAGCCCTGAATCAGGTGGGTTATGGTTAGAGTGAAGATCAAAAACAAGTTTACTGGTTACTTAGCATCGTTTTTTTAAGTTGAAACTCTTTGAAGAGTGCAATTTATTGAACTCGATTATGGGATGGGATGCCTTTTTTTTCTTTTACAATTCTGGGATTTGTTATCTGAATGTTTCAATTACATTAATTTCTATAGAGAGAAAGAGGGAGAGAGGGAGAGCTCAAGGTTTTCTTTTCAATTCTTTGGACATTATGGTTCTATTCGGGTTGAATTTGAGAATTTTTTTGTTTTGTTTTTATGTTTTGACTAAAAGTTTTTATTTTTTGAATCACGTCAATAAGATTAATTAAAATAATAAAAAAATATATCAAAATATGAAAAAATTTATTAAAAATAAAAATAAGTAATATAAAATTTGATTTATTAATTTTTTGATTTATTTTTATATTTTATGAACATTGCTATATTTTGATAAAAATATTTATTTTTTAAACTCTTTTTGATGTGAAGATCGAAAAATATAATAATTTAATTAAATAAAAAAATTACAAAAAATAAAATAAATTTAGTAAATAAATAATTATTCAAAATTGGGCTTATATACGATCATTGTGGAATTATTGTAAATGTATGAATTTTACATACAAAAATACTATTAAGTACGAAATAAATTACCGAAACTTTTTACCGATCATTTTAGTTCAAACATTCTTGTGTTTGGATTATTGCCAAAAAAAAATTTATATAT
>JAOTRH010377113.1:0-35667 GCA_034768845.1 Heliamphora exappendiculata | reverse complement strand
TACTCATGATATCACATTTCTTGCTCAATCTTTCTCTCTCTCTCAACTTTTATATATATATATATATATATATATATATATATATATGAGATGTCTCAATTTATATTGGTGAAAAATAAAAATTAAATATAATATATAAATAAAATTACAGATTATCAGTAATACCTTGGGCTTAATATTTTGAGCTACGTTATTGATTTTTTTTAAAATTATTAGGTCAGCGATTCACTTGAATTGTTATAAATAGTATCAGAACCAACTGTGGTCGTATGGTGAGTTTCGTGATGGTCCATGAAGCACAGATACTTCAAAAATGGTGCTATATGCACATCGGGTACTCCGTGGGTACAGGTACGACACTGGTACGTGTTAAGTACATCAAGAAAGTACCGAGTACCTTTTTAGTATTCGGGTACTGTTGAGATATTATATTTTAAAATTTAAATGTTCTTTGCAATCTAATTCTATCTGTATCTTGTACTCTCATGTATCTATAAATATGGAGCTCGCTCTCTCTACATTTCTTAAGAGAGATAAAATATTCAATTCGTAATTTATGATCAATATATTCAACATGGTATCAGAGCCATCTAGTGTCAAGTACACATTTTCTTCAACAACCACATTGCAGTCTTAAACAGTTACTTCTGCTCAACCCATTTCTCACAACAATGCTCATCACTTCATCTCCATCAAACTGACTTCCAAAAAGTTTCTCTATTGGAAAACTCAATTGTCTCCATATCTTCGTGGTCAAAATCTTCTTGGTTTTGTAGACGACACTTTCTCGTGCCCTCCACCCACCACATTACTGAATGGCGTTTTCACACCTAATCCAGCTCATACTGCTTGGGTCGCTCAAGATCAACTCATCATGAGTCTTTTGATCTCCTCTCTTTCTGATGAAATATTATTGTAGACACCCCAATTTAATCCCGCCCAATCTTAAGTGAATTCAATATTGAAAACAGGTGGAATGGTACTTTAGTTCGATTCTCGAGAGGTGATCCAAGCTCAGTATTGGAACACAATCGTCAAAAACATTCAAATCAATGAAATTTTGTCGAACTATTGATAACTTGTTGCGCAAGTCATTCCCAAAGTGGCGACCGCCAACTCTCATTCTGGCGACCGTCAATAGAACCTTGTAAAACCCTTGCCAAAAGTGGCGACCGCCAACTCCAACGTGGCGACCTTCAACTCCAACGTAGCGACCGCCAACTCATGACCTGGCGAACGCCAACTTCAAAAAACCCTAACGTGTCCCAGAACGTGTCTGCATCTAATTGGTTGAAGAATTCTATAAATACCGGACTCCTGGTACATGTTCAAGATAGAATTTTAGAGAGAGGTTTAGTGAGAGAAGTTTTGCCGAGTCGCTAAGCAATTCCGAGCTCCTACTCCGAAGCCCTACTGAAATACCGGAATCTGAACCTTCTACGCCTACTTTGAAACCTTAGGTTGGATCACAATCAGAGAATTGGGCCGTTGAAGCACATTCTCCCAATTTGAGAATTCCTTAGCAATCCAGGTATTCCGCTTGGATCTCTGATTTTTCTAACTCTATTTCCTCTCTTTTAGAGTGATTGGGTTAAAATTCAATTTCAATTCATATTTTCCTTCCATTTACATGGTTAATCCTATTTACTTCGTGTAATTTAGTTGTTTAGTTATTAATTTTCTCACACTCACACTTAGCACATTGGCATTTTTATTTGTATTTATTAATTAGTGCTAATATTTTTTGGCAACTACAACTTATTGATATTGTTAGTTGTTATAAAAAATACTTACATTATATGAATGTAATTGTCATTATTACATTCATATCCTCCAATTAAAATAATTGTGTGCTTATTTTCTTTTTATCTCTTCCTTTTATATTAGTTTAAAATTCCTTTATTAGTTACTATTTTGATTCTTTAAAGTCTCTTTATTTTCAACATTAGTTTAATGTTCTTTTTTTTTTTATTTACATCTCTTTTTTGCTTGTAATGGAGCTTTAATTTCCTTTCAATGCACTTTTTTCTTTCTTTTTTTTTATTTCTTTTCTTTTCTTACAATATTAACTTAATGTTTCTTCATTAGCCTTTATTTTTTATTTTATTTTTATTTTTTTTAATAGTAGTGTAACTTTCCTTTATAGCATCTTATTTCTTTTTTTTCTTTTCTTTTTTTATAATAAAATTTTATTTTATTTTTCTTATAATGTAGTTTTATTTTTCTCTCTAATGTTCTATTTTTTATTTTTCTTTTTTTTTATAATTTTATTTTCTTTTCATAATACTTATTTTATCTTTCTTTTTCTTTTATTTCATTAAACCTAAAAATCATAAAAAGTCTTTTAAGCTAATTTTTTTTCCTTTTTAAATGTAATTCTCTTCTCTTTATTTTATTTTCCTTTTGTTTTCTTCTATCTCTTTTAAAGAAAATGTAAAAAGTAAATAATTAGGTTTTCTTTTTCATTAGTTTAATAACATGTTCTAACCTTTTTATTTTTAGCATAATTCTTCTTTTGTGAGTTTTTTTTTCTTTTAAATTTTTAAATTCTCTTTTGTTACAATGCCTTTATTTTTAGTTTCTTTGTTAGTAAACTCTCTTTTTTTTATATAAATTTTTTATGCATATTTTATTTTACATTTAGTATTAAATATTCACCTTCTTAATGTTTCTCTAAATGTATGTTTTAATATGCATATTTTTGGTTACTTTGAAATCATGTTTAGGATTATTTAGTTTATTTCTTGCTAACAATTCATGTTTAGGTAATTTTAACAATTTTTACCTTATTTTTGTTCTTTTATTTGAATCATGCTAATTTAGGTTGTTTTAATAATATTACATGTGGGTGTGTTCCATGTATCTTTTAGTTAGAAATTGTATGCCGTATGATTTAGGAATTCATCCCATTATTTGTCCTAATTTGGAGTGCTATGTATATATGTTATGTATTTTTCATATTTGATTTTGAATATTTTTTCTTTATCTTTATTTTTATTATTTGCATACATTTGAGAAATTATATTAAAGAACCAATGATTATTAGTAGAGGCTAATCTTATGGGTGGGCGAACGGGGTGCCTAACATCTTCCCCAGTTCGTACCTTACCCCCCGAACTCTCTTTCTCTGGTTAAACGTTTTAAAGATCAGTAGCCATTTTTGTTTTTCATTATTTTTTTCAAAAACTAAGTGGCAACTCCATTTTCATCAAAAATAGATTTTTAAAATTTAAATTTCAAGGTGTTAAAAATATTTTTCAAACATTTTTGAATTTCCTTATTTTTAAAACATTTTCTAAAACAACCTCTCAAATTCTAACGCCACAGTATTTTCTAGCGACTCCGCTGGGGACTGGTTTATAAAATTAAATAAGAGGGTTAGACTTGAAAACATCATTGGTTCTTAATAAAAAAAATTTATTTTCATTTTTGCATAAATGTGCATTGTTCTTCAACCCCCCCTGCTTGGTCGACCCGATGCCCTAAACATTCATCCGTTTTGAGGATTGTTGGGAAGGCGGGCAAGCTTTACTGACTGTAAGCTATTATAGGTGCAGTAAAAGAGTTTGGACGTACTGTTTGGTCATATCCTGCACCACTCCAAGCATGAGAGATATATACCCGACTCTATTCAGAAGGTACCCTGTTCGATTGACCAAAATTGGCCTTTTGTATATAATAGTTTAGAACCCCTATTAGGTGCAGCTAACCCTAATAGGATTATGTATTTTCTTAATTGTATGTTTTGATCATGCTTGCTAGAATCGTTTGTTTCTCTTAGGCTAGTTCCTTTTTCGAGTTCAGCCTGGGCTTTTCATTGTCTTTTGATTAGGTTAGCTTTCTGCCTTCGGGACCTTACCTAGGCTTTGTTCTTCACCTTGTTTGGTTTTTACGTTATAGTTTTCTTTTTGGGGTCTTACCCGTGTTTCGTTTTGAAGCCTCTAGGATAGTTCTTCTCTCTTCTGGGTTCTTCCCGAGTTGTTAGTTCTATACCCCCGCCTTTGTTTAGGCTCGTTTTCTTCAAATTCTTGTTATACCCGTGTGAGCTAGTTTTCTATCGTTATGTTGCCCATTTTTTTCCTAAAAATCTAGATTGAACCGGTCTCTTGAGGCTTAAAACTATTTTTCCTACCAGAGTGCTGTCCGTTTAGATAAACCTTCCCTCTAAAAGTTGGTTAATATTCTCCTCAGCCGTCATCCCAGGTCGTCCTGTTGTTATGCTACCGGAATGAGCCCGGCAGGGGCATGGTTTCAGCTTCGGTAATTATCTGCTTATGGTTCGGGTATCTGGGATGTTTGCTGTCTATTATCAAAATTTTATCCAGGAAGTATCTGATACTGGTCATTCTGCTTTTGGAATCCAGGTTTTTTTGAGGGTTTACCATTGAGCCAAGAAGAATACAGTTAACACGTGTTTGGAAGAGATTAGAATCAGGGAGACTTCACAGAGTATCTGAACAGCCAATTGAGTCAGCTAAAATGGCAGAGAATGAGGTGAACTCAACAGCTCTTATGAGAGCCATTATTGAGATACAAAGAGCTGTGGAGTAGCAAACCCAGGTTCAAAACTAGCGCCAAGCACATATTCGAGCAATTCAAGCCCATTTTCCAGTACTAAATGAGTAGTATGACGACCCAAATGGTAACGGGAAAGACTCTTGGGATGACGATCAAGTCCCTGATAGACTGCAAGTTGGTCCACCACCACCACAGATCTCTCGTCAGGTGATAGTTGAGGAAGAAAATACTACTCAGTCTAGAAAATTTGCATTGACTGATAAGATCGACTGCATGGAAAAAGCTCTTAGAAAGGGCAAGGGAGTCAAGAAATATATGTTCAATGTAGGGGGACTTTGTTTGTTCCCGGGTGCTGAGCTGCCAAAATTTTTAAAATGCTTGAAATGGAGAAGTTCGATGGAGCTGGTGATCCTAGAACCCATTTGAGAATGTATGTCGATATCCTCTCTCCTATAGGGTTTGACGACCAGTTGAAGGCTCAGTTATACCACCGATCTCTTTTAGGGGCAACCTACAGATGGTTCCTCTCCCTGAATGTTGCAAAGACCAGAACATGGGAGAACATCGACACAACTTTTGTCAGCCAATACAGCTATAATGTCCAGCTAGATGTAACCACTCGAGAGCCAAAGACCACTCATCAAGAAGGTAGAGAATCATTTGTGGATTTTCTAACCAAGTGGAAGGGAAAGGCAGCCAAAACGACAAATTGACCAATTGAGAAGGAACAAGAGAGGAATGTAATCAAGAACCTCCAGTCTCCATCGAAGCATTATCTGATAACACAATCGTTGTCTACTTTCGAGCAGATGCTTGATGTTGAGGTTCAAGTAAAAGACGTGATCCAATCTGGTGATGTTGATGAGGCCGAGCCAAGCTAAAAGTTGAGAAGTTCTTATCCATCCAACAACCAAAACCATCCCACTAACCCCGCATCTCGCTCTAACGAGGTGAATTTTCTAAACCCCTAATCAGATCGACCGAATTCTTCACCTTCATCACCCCCTTTCAGAAACAACCAGCCATCGCAGCTGAAGAAGTCAATGAGAGTTTTCACTCCCTTAATATCTCTCTGTCCACGGTCCTAAATCAACTTGTCGAGAAAGAGTTGATAAAGCTCCTTGATCCAATGCCACCTCCTAATCCTTAACCGCTATGCTACGATCACACCCAATATTGTTCATACCATCAGAGCCATGGACATCCAACCAATAACTTTCTGAAACTCCGTCATGACATTAAAGATCTCATTGACAATAAAATTGTCCTACCTCTATCTCCACCGAATGTCACGGCTAATTTTTTTAGATTATTGTAATTTTCATGATTCAAGTCTCAAGCCCAAGGACACATATGTTTGTGTACCTTCTTCTTTTGCTCTATTTTATATCAATAAAATAAACGAAGGTTCTGATTATTCTACCTTGCTTGATTTGTTTTGTACGCTTTCTGATCATTTTTAATTCAATGGAAATGTCCTCGAAGAATTAAAAGCTTTAATAAAAAAAGAGAAAAAAAATGCGTGCCCAACCAATAATTGAAGAAACATTGTCTGGGTAATGAAATTAATCCACAAATTGTCCAAATTGGTTCTTTGTTATCTTTAGTTGAACATGAGCAATTAACGACTTTATTAAAAAAATTTAAAGATATTTTTGTATGATTATACGAGGATATGCCCAGAATTGATCTTGATATTATCCAACACCATATCCTTTTGTATCCCGATGCCAAATCGGTCAAACAAAAATTAAGAAGAATACGGCTAGAATGGGCTCTGAAGATCAAAGAATAAGTCACCAAGCATATCAACGCTGGATTTCTTATGGTAACCGAGTATCCAAAGTAGGTGGCCAACATTGTGCCGGTCTTAAAGAAGGATGGACGCATCAGAGTCTGTGTGAAGTTTTGAAATCTCAACAAGGCTTTGAAATCTCAACAAGGCTAGTCCAAAGAATAATTTTCCACTGCTGCATATTGACGTCTTGGTAGATAGCACAGTGGGACATGCTTTTTTATCGTTTATGGATGATTTCTTTCGGTACAATCAGATCTTAATGGACCCTAAAGACAGAGAAAATATGACATTTATTACATTGTGGGGGACCTACTGTTACCGCATGATGCCATTCAATTTGAAGAATGCTGGGTAACCTATCTAAAGACTGCAACGACCTTATTGCATGACATAATATACAAGGAAGTCGAAGTGCATGTAGACGAAATAATTGTGAAGTCCCAAGATCGAGACGGTCATGTCATAGTGCTGTAGAAATTCTTTGAACGGATCAAGAAATAGGAGATGTGGCTCAACCCACTGAAGAATGGCAGAAGAATTTAATGAAAGTGCTTCTCTTATTCGATGAAAGAAGATTACAAATTTTGTTCCACATACAATGATATCAAAAGAGGACAGCCAAAGCGCTCAACAAAAAAAGTCAAGACCCGAGACCTGAGAGAATGTGACTTGGTTCTTAAGGAAATCAAGGCTCCTATTTTTGAGCCAAGGGAAAAGTTCAAGCCAAATTGGGCCGGGCCTATTTGATCAAGACTATTATGACCGGTGGTGCTGTAATCATCATGGATTTAGATGGTAACATGTTTTCTACTCCAATCAACTTGGACCAGCTCAAAAAAAAATTGACCATTGAGAGAAAAATAAAAATAAAATAAAAGCTCGCTGGATTAAAAACCAAAAAGGCGACCTAGGCAAAAAGTTAGAGCAGTTCGCAAGGCCGAAAACTCGAAAGCGCGATCTTGGCAAAAGTGAGGGCATCACAAAAGGTCATGATGAACAGGGAAGGTATTGGCATGAACTCTTATGGGATGAGATTAAGAATGATGGTGAACTCCTCTACAGTGGGGCATAACTCTTCAAGATCAAAGCAGAAAACATGAGCCCGTGAATCTTAAAATCTGTGTAGCAACCCTCACCAATGGTTCGTTGATCCAACTCCTAGTACGCCAGGCAAATATTTTAATCCCTAAAGATTAGGCATCCTAACCCTTAGTGTAAATGACAACCATTTGATTTTCTCAAGCCCTAAAAATTAGGCACCCTAAACCCTAGTGTGCCAGGTAACCCTAGGTTCGTGTGTAAGTGACGACCCTTCGGTTCTCTCAAGCCCTAAAAATTGGGCACCATAAGCCTTGGTGCGCTAGGCAACCCTAGGTTCGTGTGTAAGTGACGACCCTTCGATTTTCTCAAACCCTAAACATTAGGCACCCTAAGCCCTGGTGCGCCAGGCAACCCTAAGTTCAAGTGTAAGTGACGACCCTTCGATTTTCTCAAGCCCTAAAAAATAGGCGCCCTAAGTCCAGGTGCGCCAAGCAACCCTAGGTTTATGTGTAAGTGACGACCCTTCGATTCTCTCAAGCCCTAAAAATTAGGCCCCCTAAGCCTTGGTGCGCCAAGAAACCCTAGGTTCGTATGTAAGTGACAACCCTTCGATTTTCTCAAGCCCTAAAAATTAGGCACCCTAAGCCCTGGTGTGCCAGGAAACCCTAGGTTCGTGTGTAAGTGACGACCCTTCGGTTTTCTCAGGCCCTAAAAATTAGGCACCCAAAGCCCTAGTGCGCCAGGTAACCCTAGGTTCATATCTAAGTGACGACCCTTCGGTTCTTTCAAATCCTAAAAATTAGGCAACGATCCTTCGATTCTCTCAAGCCCTAAAAATTAAGCACCCTAAGCTCTGGTGCGCCAGGCAACCCTACCTTCATGTGTAAGTAATGACCATTCGGTTCTCTCAAGCCCTAAAAATTAAGCACCCTAAACCTTAGTACGCCAGGCAACCCTAGGTTCGTGTGTAAGTGATGACCATTCAGTTTTCTCAAGCCCTAAAAATTAGGCACCCTAATCCCTGGTTTATGTGTAAGTGACGATCCTTCGATTTTCTCAAACCCTAAAAATATTAATAATCCTAAGCCTTGGTGAGCCAGGCAACTCCTCATAACCCTAGGTTCGTATGTGAGAGACGGACCTTTGGTTTTTGCACGTCCTAGTAAAAGACTAAGAACCCGAAACCCTGGTACGCCAGACAAATCTTGCACGTCCTAGTAAAAGACTAGGAATCCTAAGCCCTGGTACCCCAAGCAAACCTTCCTAACCCTAAGTTCGTATGTGAGAGACGATCCGTTGATTTTTGCACGTCCTAGTGAAAGACTAGGAACTCTGAGCCCTAGTCCGCTAGGCACCCGAATTTTTAGATCATAACTCGACCTATTAATTCATGATTTTCATCCCGATAAGTCTAATTTTTAGCCATAGCTTAGCTTTTAATTATTTTTATCTCGCGCCTCGTCCTGAATTTTTAGGTCTTAACTCGACCTATTAATACGTGATTTTCATCCTGATAAATCTAATTTTAAGTCGTAACTTGGCTTTTAATTATTTTTATCTCGCGCCTCGTCTCGAATTTTTAGATCTTAACTCGACCTATTGATTCGTGGTTTTCTTTTCGATAAACCTAATTTTATGTCGTAACTTGGCTTTTAATTATTTTTATCCCGTGTTTCATTCTGAATTTTTAGGTCTTAATTCGACCTATTAATTCGTGGCTTTCTTCCCAATAAATTTAATTTTAAGTCGTAACTTACCTTTTAATTATTTTTATCTCGTAACTCGTTCTGAATTTTTATCTCTTAACTCGACCTATTAATTCGCGGTTATCCTTTCCAATAAATTTAGTTAAAAGTCGTAACTTGGCTTTTAATTATTTTTATTCTGCTTTCGTCCTGAATTTTTAGGTCTTAATTCAACCTATTAATTCGTGATTTTCTTTCGATAAATTAAATTGACTTATCGGTCCTTCTCATAACTCTAAACTGACTCGTCGGTCCTCCTTATGATCCCAAATTGACCTATCGGTCATTTCACGACCTAAAATTGATTGATATATATATTTTCTTATTATACATGTTTGCATTACGTTGTACCCGTCATGCATCATGACTAGTCTTATATTGCATCATTGTATTTTATCCCGTGAACTACGTTTTGATCTGATCTCTAGCAAAGCGGTACGTAGGCAACTCGATGGAAATTCGAGTACGACCAACGTCGTGTGCATGCTTATATATTTGTGGCCTAAGATTGACGGTTCGGTCAAATAGATGTTGTCTTTAGATCTTTGATATAACTTGCTTCGCACGTTACTATGCAAGTTACATCAAATAGGGGCAACTATAGACACCCTAATTTGATCTTGTCCAATCGTAGATGAATTCGATGATGAAAACAGGTGGAATGGAACTTCAGTTCGATCTTCGGGAGGTGATCCAAGCTCGGTATTTGAACCTAATCTTCAAAAACCTTCAAACCAATGAAATTTTGTTGAACCATCGATAACTTGTTGCGCAAGTCATTCCCAAAGTGGCGACCGCCAACTCTCATTATGGCGACCGTCAATAGAACCTTGTGGAAATCCTAGCCAAAAGTGGCAATTGTCAACTCCAACATGGCGACCGCCAACTCCATCATGGCGACCGCCAACTTCAAAAAATCCTAACGTGTCCCAAAACGTGTCAGTATCTCATTGGTTGAATAATTCTATAAATACCAGACCCCCTGGTACATTTTCATAATAGAATTTTAGAGAGAGGTTTAGTGAGAGAATTTCTGCTGAGTCGCCGAGCAATTTCGAGCTTCGATACCGAAGTCCTGCCGAAATACCGAAATTTGAACCTCCAACGCCTACTTTGAAACCTTAGCATGGATCACAATCCGAGGGTTGGGCCGTTGAAGCACATTCTCCCGATTTGAGAATTCCTTAGCAATCCAGGTATTTCGTTTGGATTTTCGATCTTTCTAACTCCATTTTCTCTCTTTTGGAGTGATCGGGTTAAAATTCAATTTCAATTCATATTTTCTTTTCATTTACATGGTTAATCCTATTTACTTAATGTAATTTAATTATTTTTTTCAATTGTTTAGTTATTAATTTTCTCACACTCACACTTAGCACATTGTCATTTTTATTTGTATTAATTAATTAGTGCTACTTTTTTTTGGTAGCTATAACTTATTGATATTGTTAGTTGTTATAAAAAGTACGTACATTGTATGAATATAATTGTCAATATTACATTCATATCCTCCAATTAAAATAATTCTGTGCTTATTTTTTTTATCTCTTTCTTTTATATTAGTTTAAAATTCTTTTATTAGTTATTATTTTGATTCTTTAATGTCCTTTTATTTTCAGTATTAGTTTAATGTTCTTTTTTTTTATTTACTTTTTTTTCTTTTGCTTGCAATGTAGCATTAATTTTTTTTTGATGCACCGTTTTCTTTTTGTTTTCTTTTCTTTCTTTTCTTTTCTTATAATATTAGCTTAATGATTTTTCCTTAACTTTTACTTTCTTTTTTTTTTCTTTAACAGTAGTGTAATTTTTTTTCTAGTATCTTTTTTTTTTCTTTTCTTTTCTTGTAATGAAACTTTATTTGTTTTCTTTATAATGTAGTTTTATTTTTCTCTCTAATGTTTTAATTTTTTTTTTCTTTTTTTATAATTTTATTTTCTTTTTATAGTACTTATTCTATGTTTCTGTTTCTTTTATTTCATTAAACCTGAAAATCATAAAAAGTTCTATATGCTAATTTTTTTTCCTTTTTAAATGTAATTCTCTTCTTTTTATTTTCTTTTTTTTTGTTTTCTTCTATCTTTTCTAAAGAAAATGTAAAAAGTAAATAGTTAGGTTTTCTTTTTCATTAGTTTAATAACATATTCTAACCTTTTTATTTTTAGCATAATTCTTCTTTTCTTGACTTTTTCTTTTCCTTTAATTGTTTAAATTCTCTTTTGTTATAGGGCCGTTATTTTTAGTTTCTTTGTTAGTAAACACTATTTTTTTATATAGATTTTTATGCATTTTTTATTTCATATTTAGTATTAAATATTCACCATGTTAATGTTTCTTTAAATGTATGTTTTAATATGCATATTTTTGGTTACTTTGAAATCATGTTTAGGATAACTTAGTTTATTTCTTGTTAACAATTCATGTTTAGGTAATTTTAACAATTTCTAGCATATTTTTGTTCTTTTATTTGAATCATGTTAGTTTAGGTTATTTTAATAATATTGCATGCAAGTGTGTTCTATGAATCCTTTAGTTAGAAATTACATACCGTAGATCTTAGGAATTCATTCCTTTAGTTGTCCTAATTTAGAGTGCTATATACATATATTATGTATTTTTTATATTTGATTTTAGATGTTCTTTCTTTGCCTCTATTTTTTTTATTTGCATTCATTTGAGAAATTTTATTAAAGAACCAATGATGATTAGTAGAGGCCAACCTTATAGTTGGGCGAACGGGGTGCCTAACACCTTTTTCGATTCGTACCTTAACCCCCGAACCCTCTTTCTCTGGTTAAACGTTTTAAAGATCAGTGGCCATTTTTTTTTTCTTAGTTTTTCTCCAAAACTAAGTGCTGACTCCATTTTCATCAAAAAAGAATTTTTAAAATTTAGTTTTCAAGCTGTTAAAAATATTTTTCAAATATTTTTGAATTTTTTTTATTTTTGAAATGTTTTCTAAAATAACTCCTAAAATCCCAACGCTACAATTACCACTTGTTGTTGGCCTCACCACCTCTCGTGAGATTTGGGTTACCCTTGAAACCTCTCTTGCTTCGGCATCTCAGACCAGAATTCTTCAACTCCAATGGCATCTTCAAAGTTTGCAATAGAAGGATCGTTCTGTCACAACGTTTCTTCATGATGTCAAAACCATTGCTGTTGAACTCACTACTGTTGGCAAGCCTCTCTTTCCAACTGAATTCAATCTCTAAGTCTTCAAAGGTCTTCAACCCAAGTTTTGTGATCTTGTTACTACCCTTGTTGCCTGTTCAGATCCAGTTTCCTTCTCTGAACTTCATAGCCTCTTACTCAGTCATGAATTTCTCCACAAAGATGCTTTCTCCATGCTTCAAATATCCTCTTCTTCGACTACTCCTCAAGCCAACTTTACTCAGACCACGGCCCACCCATGTGAAAATCAATCTGGTACCAATCGGGGCTCTTCTAGCTCTTCACGCTCTCGCGACCGTGGTCGTCACAACCAAAATGGTAGTGGTCGCCATCGCTCTAATTATGCGGGTATTCTTCCTCTCCCGTCTTCTGATACTTGAACTCGTTGTTAAATCTATGGTTTAACCAACCATACTGCTGCTCACTGCTACCATCGGTTTAACCACCATGTTAATCGCAGTGCTCACCTCACTACTTATGGCTCTCCATCGCCTGCACTAATGAATTGGTTTCCTGATACGAGTGCTACACATCATGTCACTCCGGACTTTGCCAGTCTCTCCAATGTGGTAGACTTTCATGGGACATGTCAACTGCGCGTCGATAATGGTCATGGTATTCCCATTTCACACATCGATTCTTCTGTTCTTCACTCTCCCACCTTTTTCTTTCCTCTTCCTACTGTTCTTCATGTTCCATCTTTTACTAAATCCTTGCTTTCTGTTCATTAGTTTAGCAAAGATAATAATGTCTTTTTTGAATTTCACCCATCTCATTTTCTTATTAAGGATCAAGCTTCCAAGAAAGTACTTCACGAAAAGAATGAAGATGGTCTCTACAAGCTTCAATCATCGGCCTCGTCTCCTCTGGGACTGTTCTCCAAATGCGTCCCTCTCACTCACTGGCATCATCGTCTCGGTCATCCTCATGAATGTGTCGTTCATCAAGTCATCAAAGCTCATGCACTCCCTTTTTCTTTGTCAACCTCCTGTCCCGGCAGCCTTTGTCATGCTTGTCAACTTGGCAAATCCTCCCGCCTTTCCCTGCATTGTACTGATAATAAAAATTTACATCCTTTCGATTTAATTTTCAATGATGTATGGGGGCCTTCCCCGATTCCGTCTTCTAATGGTCATAAATACTTTGTAATCTTTATGGATGCTTCAACAAAGTATATTTGGTATTTTCCAGTATTTAATAAATCTGATGTATTTCTTTTGTTCACGAAATTTCTTTCCATGGTTGAACGTCAATTTTCTCGTAAAGTAAAATCTATTCAAACCGACTAGGGTGGTGAATATCGTAAACTCCAACCTTATTTTTAAAATTTGGGTATAATTCATTGGTTACCATGCCCTCACACTCATGAGCAAAACAGTTTAATTGAACATCAGCATTGTCATATTGTTGAAATTGGTCTTGCCCTTCTTACACATGGTTCGGTTCCTCACAAATATTGGCACTTTGCTTTTGAAATTGTTGTCTACTTAATCAATCATCTACCATCTCGTGTCTCCTATAATCTTCCCCCATTACAACTTTTGTTTAAACGGCCTCCCGTTCATCATTTCTTAAAATTTTTTGGTTGTTTATGTTATCCTTATCTTCGACCTTATCAACCCCGTAAAATTTTACTTCGTTCCACGCCATGTGTTTTTCGTGGTTATAGTCCGTCTCACTCGAGCTATCGGTGTCATGATTTTGCAACCGGTCGTATTTACATAGTGCGCCATGTTCGTTCTGACAAAAATTAATTTCCTTTTTCTACTGAACTTCGTCAGCCTTTTTCATCCAAATCTCCACCCATGTTGTCTTCCCCCTTTGCAACATTTTCCATTCACACACATTCTCCACTGATCCATTCCCCACTCCCCACTCTGCCTATCTCGGCACAAAATCCACCCTCACAGCTTTCATCTCAACCCATTTCAGCTTCTCCTCCAACTATTTCCATGCCAGCTTCATCCTCTCCCTCCATTCGCAACTCACCCAATCTTATCCCCCCATATTCGGCACCTCAATCTCAGATTCAAGCTACTTTCAATCACCAGCCTCATCTTTACTCCCCGTCAACCTTTCTATCAATCTCACAGCTCACCCACACAATCTGCTCCTCCTCCTATTTCGGCCACACTCCATCCATATCGCCGCCCACTGCGACCTCCACCACCTAAAATGCAACTCCACCGACCCATTCGTCACCTACCAGTTTCGGTTCATTCCCCACACATGTCGTCACTCCCTCTTCCAGTTCTATCTTTATCTTTTCCAACTCCTTCACTTCTGATCCACTCTCCCCCAAGTTTGGCACCTGGGTTGTCCTCCATAGCTACTCACACCAATTTCGAATCCCCTTCGGCAGTTCGCATATCCTTATCTGCTCCACTTGCACCATATCAGAAATTTCAAACTACTTCACCAATTAGCCACCCCTTATCTCCTTCATCAGATCCGCTTTCCATGTGCTTCCCTCGTCTCCTATGCTCCACGTCTTCCTCTCCTGGGTCCTCTCCTATTCTGCCTTTCTCCACTAACCCGTGTGTAAAATTCCAAGACCGGTTCTCTCTCTCACCTGGCCAAAAGCCAGCCCCTATCTCCCCTAATTTTGGCTGACTCACCTTCCACTAATTCGGTTCACAATTCTCAAGGACTTGATCTTGTTGTGGACTTAAACTCTCGACCCCAACTTAATTCCAATCACTCATCTACCCGAACTCACCCAATGATTCTCCGCCACATGTCAACACCTCTGAATGCTTTGTTCACCCAATCATCTTCTCCCTCGACTCCTAATTTGACTTCGATTTCTCCTCCCAAACCCACGTGTTTTACCCTTGCCAACAAAAATCCTTTATGGTGTCAAGCCATGTTTGCTGAAATCAATTCCCTTATTCGTAATGACACTTGGAATTTTCAATCTCCTCCTCCTCGTTCCAATATCGTTGGGTGTAAATGGGTTTATCGGATCAAACGTCGTGCCGACGGGTCCAACGAACGTTACAGAGCTCGTTTGGTGGTAAAAGGTTTTCATCAACAAGAAGGTATCGACTATTTTGAAGCCTTTAGTCCTATTGTCAAACCCACTACGATTCAGACTATACTCTCCATTACTGTCTCTCGAGGCTGGTCTATTCGCCAACTGGATGTTCGTAATGCCTTTCTTCGTAGAATCTTAAATGAAGAAGTTTACATGAATCAGCACCCCGAATTTATTGATTGGATCATCCTAGCTATGTGTGCAAGCTTCACAAGTCTCTTTATGGTCTCAAACAAGCACCCCGAGCTTGGTTCTCTTGTCTCACCACTTTTCTTCAATCCATTCAATTTTGTGTCTCTCGATCTGATTTCTTGTTATTTATTTATCATCACGCAGATGTCAATATATACATATTGATTTACGTCGATGATATTCTCGTTATTGGCTCTTCTTCATCTCATATTCACCGTATTATCTCCTCCCTTGGTAAGGAATTTGCCATCAAAGATCTTGGTCAAATTCATTATTTTCTGCGGATCGAGGTTCACTCTACATCCACTGGCCTCTTTTTGTCCAACCAAAAATACATTCTGGATATTCTTCAAAAATTTGGAATGGATCATTCGAAGCCAGTTAACACACCTCTCTCCACTACCTCAAAGTTGACTGTACCCGATGGGCCTTTATTTAAAGATCTCACTTTGTACCGGCAAATTGTTGACTCTCTCTAATATCTTTCACTCACGCGACCTGACATCGCCTTTGCAGTCAACCGGGTTTGCCAATATATGCTCTCTCCCACAGATACACATTAGCAAGTTATGAAATGGATTCTTTGCTACCTAAAATAGGCGTCTACTTTTGGTCTTCTGCTTTACAAATCTCTCTTATCACAACTGCAGGCTTTCTCTAATGCCGACTGGGCTGGCTGTATAGATGATCGTAAATCCACTGGTGCTTATGCGATTTATTTAGGCACTAATTTAATCTCTTGGTCATCAAGAAAATAACGCACTGTTGCGTGATCTTCTACTTAGTCCGAATATAAGGCCCTCGCTGATGCTACTACTGAAATCTCCTGGCTACGGCCACTACTAACTGAACTTGGTATCTCACTCTCTCAACCACCTATTCTTTGGTGTGATAACTTTGATACCACTTATTTGTCTGCGAACCCTGCCTTCCATGCTCGCGCAAAACATGTTGAGATTGACTTCTATTTTGTTCGTGACAAAGTGACAAAGTGCAACAAAAAGATATTGAAGTTCAATTCATCTCTTCTAAAGATCATATTGCAGACATTCTTACTAAGGCTTTGTCGTCCATATCTTTTCACCAACTTCGAGAAAAGCTGCAAATCCAATCATTGGATTCTACATATTAAGGGGGGCTATTGAGATATTATATTTTAAATTTTAAATATTCTTTGCAATCTAATTCTATCTGTATCTTGCACTATCATGTATCTATAAATATAGAGCTCTTTCTCTATATTTCCTAAGAGAGAAAATAATCAATTCATAATTTGTGATCAATATATTCAATAGGTACGCTTTCGGTATGTTTGTGGTACGGCTTGGGTACGTTTAGGGCTTTATACTATTTAAAAAAATAAAAGAGTGCACATATAAATAAAAGTGAGCTATTGTGAAAATATTTTCAAATTAAATTAGTCAAAAACCCTATTATCAAATGGGTTCATTAGACAAAACACAAAATCCCGACCTTGCGCCGCACCACAACTCGTCGCTATCGCAACACGTAACTACCAAAAGTTGCTATATGGACGTCGACCACAAAAACCGTACCTTGCATTGCACCATATCTCGTTGCCGTCGCAACAGGGACTATTAAAAGCTACTCTCTGGACGTTGACCACAAATACCCTACCTTGTGCCGCACCACAAAGCTCATCGCTAGTCGCTGTCGAAGTCAAACACGAACAGTCTTGCGCGAGCATAGTGAGGCAATCTCGTTTTTTAAGCGGTTGTCGACGCGTCATTTTCTGGTTCACTTCGGAGGTTCCCGTCAAACTTTTATTCTTTTTTTTTCTAATTTCTGGTTTCATCAAACTTTATTCATCTCGTTTGTTTATTTATTTGAATATTTATTAATCTATTTCCTGAAAGTTGAATATTTACTAAATGTATGTTGAATATTGATATATTAATTTTTTTTGTTGAAACTTGAATCGTAAATCACTAATATAATAATATATTAAAATGAATTTTTTGTTCATTATAGTGTTCTTTACTTAAGTTAGTTTTTGCTTAAGTCATTTTTTTTTGTGATTTGCATATATATAAAATTATTTTGTCAAATTTTATAGGAAAATGAGTTCATCGGGAAGTGTGGGTTCTACTTCAAATTCCCCTTCTATTGAATAAGATTAGTTTCCTCTTTGGAATTATGTTTAAGGCATGTTTAGGCCACCTGTTAAGCTAGTTTTTTGCAAAAAAATAAAAATTAGCTTTTAAGTACCGTTTGATTTTAAAAACAAAAAAATAATTTTTTTTCATCTCTTAATCTAATAAAAAAAATCAATACATATTGCAAGCACTGTAACTTTTTTTCAAACAAAATTATTATAGTACCCTTACATGAAAAAGTCAACCCTACTCACGAAAATTAAAAAAAAATCGTGCTAATATCCCAAACACTACATCTTAAAAGCTAAAAGTAAGAACATTTTAGACATTTTAATAAAAAAAAAAACAAAAAAACTACGACAAAAAATTATCCCAAATAGACACTTTAAGTTAGTTAAACTGAGAGGAGGAAGTGATCACACAAAATTTAAGTGCAACTATTGTTATGTAGAATTCCAAAGATCTACTTCAGAGTGAAAGTATATCTATTGCAAATCAAAAATTAGGGAATAAGAGTGTGCAATTGTAACACCCCGACCCTTCTTGTAACAATGATATTGTTCACTTTGGACAAAACTCTTACGATTTTGTTCTTTTTAGGGGATCACTCATCCTTACATTACTCCAGCGTGATCATGCTTAACTGCGGAGTTCTGTTAAGATTTCTACCACTTAAAAATAAACCTCGCTGCTATGTAATGGTTCAAAATTTTTTCTTTATAGTTCAGGAACTCCCTCTCCCTTTTCGATGTGGGATACCAGGATATCACAATCCATCCCCTTAGGGTTGCACGCTCCCGTGTAATAGCCTGCTAGTTTCGGTAGCCTGCCAGTTCTTATCGACTCGCCCACATGACACGCGAGACTACAGGGGCCCACACTCGGAGGTGGAGAGTGTCGGCTCCGATACCATCTGTAACACCCCAAATCTTTTCGTGACAATGATATTGTCTGCTTTGGGTAAAACCTTCACGATTTTGTTCTTCCTAAGAAGTCACCTGTCCTTGCATTATTCCAGCGTGAGCATACTTAACTGTAGAGTTCTGCTAAGGTCCCTTCCACCTGAAAAAAGGCCTCATTGCTATGTAATGGTCCAAGATTTTTTTTTATAACTCAAGAACTTCATCTCTCTTTTTGATGTGGGATACCAGAATATCACAGCAATGTTGTGAAAAGCAAACTTGATATTTTAGCCATACCCATATCCTATTTTTTTAGATTCTATAGTACCGTCGTACTGTACTAGTATCGTGTACCCGCACCCGTGCTTCATAGGTGATGGTACTACAAGTGTTGCCAAAAGGGGGTAAAAACCCCAAGGTTATTTATCTTGTACATGCTAATGAGCTGTGTTGTATCTACCAATGGACTGCGATCTACATTACAACTGGGGAAAAAATCTAGACCACGCGATGAAGGAATTGAGTATTTGAGTGAAAAATTTTGTGATACCCCATCTTACGTGGATAGGAGATAAAAATTAAGTTTAATAAACTTGTGAGTTACTAATAATAACTTGAGTTTAAGCTTTTAAACTGCGTTGTTAGACTCTTTAATTATTTAAAATATACTTGCATAGCTAAATTAAATATGAACTCGTTTAGGACTTTCTTGACTTGTAACATTTCGATCTTTCACGTGACAACGATATTATCTATTTTGGCAAAAGCCCTCACAGTTTTGTTCTTTCCAGGGGGTCATCTATCATTGTATTGCTCTCGTCCAAGCACGCTTAACTGCGGAGTACTGTTAGGGTCTTTACCACTTTAGAAAAAGCCTCGTTGAATGCAAGGATCCAAGATTTTCTATTATAACCCAGGAACTCCCTCTTCCTTTCTAATATGGGATACCAGGATATCACAATGCATTCCCTTAGGTCTACTGCTAGTCCTTATCGACTCGCCCACTTAGTAGCCCACCAATGTGTCACGTGAGACGGTAGGGGCCCACACTCAGAGGTGAGGAGAGTCACCTCTGATGCCATCTATAACCCCTAACCCTTCACATGGCAACAATATTGTCCGCTTTGAGAAAAAGCCCTCACGGTTCTGTTATTTCTAGGGAATCACCTATTTTTGCATTTTTTCTGCCCAAACACGCTTAACTGTAAAGTTCTGCTATGGTCTCTACCATTTGAAAAAGGGCCTTGTTGAATGTAAGGGTCAAAAGTTTTTTTTTTATAGCTCAGGAACTCCCTATTGCCTTTTGATGTGGGATACTAAGATATCACAATCTACTTCTTTAAGGCTGCACGTCCCCATGCAGTAACCTATCACACCCCGACCCTTCACATAGCAACGATATTGTCCACTTTGGACAAAGCCCTCACGATTTTGTTCTTCCTCGGGAGTTACCCATCGTTGCATTGCTCCCGCCCAAGCACGCTTAAATGCGGAGTTCTGCTAGGATTTATATCACTTGGAAAAAGGCCTCGTTGTTGTATAAGGGTCCAAGATTTTTTCTTTATATCCTAGGAACTCTCTCTCTCTTTCGGATGTGGGATACTAAGATATCACAATCCACCCCCTTAGACTTGTATGTCCCCGTGCAGCAGCCTGCCAGTTCTTATCGGTCTGCCCACTCAGTAGCCCACCTACGTGTTACGCGAAACGACAGGAGCCCACACACAAAAGGTGAGGAGAGTCGGCTCCGATACCATTTATAACATCTCGACCCTTCTCGTGGCAACGATATTATCTGCTTTGGGCAAAGAGTTCTCACAGTTTTGTTCTTCTCATGAGATCAGCCATCCTTGCATTGCTCTCGCCCAAACATACTTAATTGCGAAGTTCTGTTATGGTATTTACCACCTGAAAAAAGGTCTTGTTGCTATATAGAGATCTAAGATTTTTTTTATAGCACAGAAACTCCTCCTCTTTCCGATGTAGGTACCAGGATATCGCATGACTTGATTTATGTGATTTTTTCTTCAAATTAGGATTTCCTATATAAAAGGGTTTTGCGGCCTCAGAATTTTATATTATGCACAGGTGATGAATTTTGCCTACTCCTTTATGTTCTCTTTTTTTCCTAGTGATTCTTTTAACAATCCTCGTGTGTGAACGCAGGTAGTCTTACCAGTGAAACCACATAAATCTCTTTGCGTAATGTGTGAATGATTTCATGTTGTTTTTTTTTACTTTATTATTTTTTTATAACTTAAACTAACAATTAACTCATGCTATGCTCAGAATGAAAATAATAATATTAACATGTTAGTCCAAACTTTTATAGCACTTGTAAAAAAAATTAACTAATTTTATTTGTTATATTTTGTTAATAATAAATTATGTTTATTAGAGCTTTGTTAATGCTAAGAATTTTCTTAACTTGATACAAATTCAAGTAAGAATTTTTTATAAAATTTATATATCTAAGTTTGTTAAATAATTGTAGTGTATATTGTCAAGCTTATAAAAAAATATAGATTTATATTGAAATTTTCAAAAGAATATTCTTAGAGTGATTGCATTTTTTTGTTAGAATGTTAATTATAATTTTTATTTTATAAAAGATACATAATTTATTTATCTTTCAATAAATTTTCAAAAGAAAAATATTCTAAATAATATGGTAATCTTAAGGGAAGAATTCAAGATATTTGTATATTGATTTTATTAAGCTATTAAAATAAAATTTTAAGCATTTATTTTCTTAGATGTTAAAAAATGTAGTAAGTTAATTGGATGGAATAACTTATGAGTTGAATTTCTAAATTTTGGCACGGCTTGAGCTATTTAATTAATGCCCAATAATTTTTGAAATTGAGATATCAGATTTTGTGGCGAAATAATAAAAAAAAATACATGATATAAATATTTATGTATATAGTATTTACTTCAACTCAAAAATGGAAGGGTTAAAAAAAATAAAAAGCGATGAATAATCAAAGAAATATTCCATTTGGAAAATAGTTTAATTAATCCATAAAATCTAAACTCAATGTGGAAATAATTTAGAAGGAATAAAGAATCAAATTTTGACACGTGTATTCAATTATATTCCAATTTCTAAAATATTTAATTAATGTCCAAGAATTTTTTTAAAATGAGATATTAAGTTTTGTGAAAATTAATAAAAATAATGAATGATATAAATGTTTATATATATATATATATAGAGTAAATACTTCAACTTAAAAAGGAAAGGGTTAAAGAAAAGTATAAAATTATAAGTAATTAAATAAATATTTTATTTAGAAAAGAGTATAATTAATACACACATTCCAAACTCAATATAAAAATAATTTATATAGAATAATTAATAAATTTTTGACATGTGTATTTAATTATTTTAAAAATGAAAAAAATTAAGAAAAAAGAATTAAAATTTTGAGGTGAATAAATTCATCACGTATTATAAAAATACATAGTATAAATGTGTGTGTATATATTGTATGGAGTTGAATTCGCACTGATGTAAGAAAAAAAAGGAAAAAAGAAAAAGAAAATTAGTCTTTAGCAATTAATCAGAGTTTGACCCATACAATGTTTCAATCAGGATCTCGTATGATGAGAATAAAGACAGCAATGCGAGTGTGGATAAGAATATGTAGCTTCATTAGGAGTATACGAATACGATCCTATTTATAATAGAAAGGTGGTAGAGTTCGAATAGGATTCTATATTTTTAGGAGCTTTTAAATAGAAGTTTTATTAGTTGAATACAAAAAAAAATAGTTCCAAAAAATATTTTCTTTATACGTCAGTTCCATTCTCTTTTTTTATTATCTAATTTACCCATAACACCATCTCTGTGAAAAATCCAACCCCGTTGCCCTAGCCCTCGCCTCCAACCTCATTCTTCTCCATCGCCGGCCTCCTCCTTTTTCTCTAGTGATTTTCTCATTTTTCTTTGCCGCTGATCTCCTCTCCCTTCTCTCGCGCCGACTTCTTCTTTCTTCTTTGATGATCTCTTTTTTTTTCTCTGGCGCCGACCTCTTTTTTTTCCCGACAATCTCCTCCTCTTTTTTCTCCGCTACTGATCTCCTCATTCTTCTCTAACGCTAACCTCCTCATTCTTCTCTAACGCTAACCTCCTCATTCTTCTCCAACGCTAACATCCTCCTTCTTCTCTGCCACCGATCTTCTTATCCTTCTCTAGCACTGACCTATTCATTCTTCTCCGGCGAGCCTCTTTCTTCTCTAGTGTTGGCCTCTTTCTTCTTTTCTGACGTTACCATCATCTTTCTCTGATGTTGATCTCTTTATTCTTCTCCAACGCTAATCTCCTCATTCTTCTTTGATGATCTCCTTATTCTTCTCCAACACCGATCTCCTCTTTCTTCTTCAATGCCAACCTGAGAAATTTCTTATTATGAAAGATTTCTCAATTAAATTTCTAAGAATTGAAAAAAGAATAAGAAAACGAAATGATACTGAGAAATTTTTCAGTTAAGTTTTTTGTATTGAGAAATTTCTTAATTTGAAACAAAATTTGTATTAAGATATTTCTCAATTAAGCCAATATACTAACTTGCACTAAGGAGGAGGAGGTGCGAAGGCGGCGGTGACCTAGATCTTGAGGGCAGTGGTGTTCTAATTGAGGCTATAACTATTGTTTTCTACAGCATCGAGGAGGAAGAGAAAGAGTGGCAGCGATAATGATTGGAGCACAAGATTTGACGAGGAGGAGTGGCGGCGGGAGAGGCTACATCTGGTTGAGCCATCAACGATTGGTTCAACGCTAGATTTTTTGCAAATAGGAGTATATTTGATATATT
Source organism: Heliamphora exappendiculata (assembly GCA_034768845.1). Classification (NCBI taxonomy): domain Eukaryota; kingdom Viridiplantae; phylum Streptophyta; class Magnoliopsida; order Ericales; family Sarraceniaceae; genus Heliamphora; species Heliamphora exappendiculata. The sequence continues at coordinate 12,326 of JAOTRH010377113.1, read as the reverse complement.
TTAAAATAGCATTTAAAAACTAGGATCAAAACTTTATAAAAAAGATAGTAGTGAGATTAAATATTTTAAAAGTTTTACAAATAGAACTAATTAATAATTAATTAACATTTTTCTTAATCTGAATAGATTTAAGAAATTCTCCAAATCTCGAAAATCAAATCATTTTAGATCTTTTCTTCTCTTGACCTTGAAAAAGATATTCGTAAGCATCAAAATTAAAAATACAAATCTTGGAAATATGTACTTCAACCCTATTCTAGTTTGGGTTTACTAATCTTCAATGTATATGGTTTTGCTATACCAGATAATAAATAGAATTTGACTAAGAAATATAAATTTTAGGCTTATTAGTAATCGAATGACACAACCAAATCAAACTAAGCTATTAGTATGTATAAGATACTCATTGCTTGACAAAGAAGTGATCTTTTACTTCATTGTTGTTAACCAAATAAAAATTTTTCTTTTGATATCGACAGAGAATTATATCAATTGATTGTATTGTGATTTAATGTCATGTTTCAAGACTTCATTGGATATGAAAATAATTGAACAAAGAAAAAAATAGAAGTAAGGAATAAATATTGAAGACCAATAAAAGATATTTTATTAATTTTTATGATAATAAAATACAAAGGTACAAGAAAAAAATGCCTCCACTCACGTACAATTACTTGAAAAATGTTGAACACTCCATCTCGAAGATTTTTGAAGAAAAATCTATATTACACTACTCATAAGACAAGATAAAAACCCATGATAGATTTATGGAATGAAATTATTTTCTTACAATGAGAACGGTACACATATTTATAGAATTCTAGAAATAACTAATTATAACCGCATATAACTAGCTATAACTATTTTAAACAAAATTCACTTCTATGATGACAAATGTTGTTTAAACAACTTTCATTAACCGTCCCGTTTTTTTATAGAGTGCCACTTTTTATCTTTTAAATTATTCTAGGTAGGCATTTCAGGTATAAGAGTATTTTCACCAAACTTTGTAAAAGTCAATAGGACATTTGAACATAAAATAGTATCCTCAACAAGAAATGTTTAAAGAGTCCTGGGCATTTGGACATATGGTGGCAGTCTGAACCAATATAAGGAAAAAAGTTCTGTATTATTATTATGTTTTTTTTGGTGTGGTGGCTTGTTTGGATCTAATCATGACACTATTGTGTCTGTATTTTTCTATTTTGACTCCGCGCCTGCTATAATATTTCTTCTTTGCCGTTCAAAAAAAAAATCGAAAGAAAATACTGAAGATAGGTACAACAGAGGGCCCCTTTAAAGAGGCTTTTTATGAGAAATGAAAAAACCTAAGTGGCCAATGGAGCAAAGATGCTGCTAGAATGTTGGAAGATTATATTCCAAGTATCCTCAAGTAGTAGAGAAAAACTGGGTTTGCCCTAAAACCTCATCAGAGCTAATGTCATGGTGGTTTGAAGAGAGACTGTTTTTGTTTGCTTGGGTTTTGCGGTATCTAGAATAGGCACCTAGCTGGCTTGTTGAGTCTTTTTCATTTGTTCGTGTTTTCTTCAGTGGTTGTTGTTGCCATGCAACTCCCTTTTGTTTTCTCCCCTCTCAGGTTGCTTGTTTGGGAATGGCTTTGTAACTCTTTGAGGTCACTTGGCATGTTGTTCTTACTATGAGTAAATACTAATAAAATTCTTCTTTTGCTTATAAAAAAATGTTCAATAAGATCCCGTTTGATAACATTTACAGTTTTTTATTTTTTATTTACAATAAATAAAAAATAAGTTTTTGTTTATTTTTATAATAAAATAAAAACAAAAATATGTTTAGCTCATAGATGTTTAGAAAGTTATTTTCAAAGGTGGTAGCCATTAATAATAGTAAAACGTAATGACGGTGGTCGGACGTAGTAGTCGGAGGCAGTAACCATATGTGGTGGTCGAAAGTGGTGGTTGGAGGTGATGGTTACATATAGTAGTCGAAAGAGGTGCCCAGAAATAATGGTCGGATACGGTGGTCGGAGGTAGTGGTCGGAGATGGTGGTCGAAAGTAGTGACTGGAGGTAGTCGATAAAAAAAGAAAGAATAAAAATTAGAGATAGGTCCCGTTTTAGAAGATTGTTTATGAATAAGTTGTTTTCAAAAATTATATATATTACATTAGGTCTTGTTTTAAGTTTTCTAGAAGATTTTTTATTTTTATATCTCTAGTTGTTAGTAATGGCATGACGATATATATAGAACGATTTATATTATATATAATACTTTAAAATTTTTGTTTCTTAATTTTCGCTGCTTCATACGATCACCAGAATTTGATCCTTTTTAGCTTTATGTATTGATTAATTTTCTGTCATTTTTCGTCATCAAATGACCACTTTATTTTGTTGTATACATATTAAAATGTAAAAAATGATATACATTAAGGTTTAATCAAATGACCACTTTATTTTGTTGTATACATATTAAAATGTAAAAAATGATATACATTAAGGTTTAATCAAATGGCCGCTTTATTTTGTTATATACATATTAAAACGTAAAAAATGATGCAATTAAGCTTTTATTAAATAATACACATAAATTTGATTCATTTTCATAAATGACACACATGAAACATCATCTGAAACATTATCAGTTTTTAAAATAATACATATTAAGAGTTCCTAAAATGATAAACATTGAAATATAACATTTTCTTAGAATATTTCAAGACATTATTTCATATGTATCATTTTTAAAATTGATATTGTAGCATTTGTATCATTTTCTGTAATTTTAAGAAAGATGATGAAAAACGATATAAAATGAATTAACAAAAACATTATTAATATGTATCATTTTCTGTTAATGTGATATTGTACAATGTGTATTATTTCTTATTACAAAAAATAAAGCGACCACTTAATTAATGTGTATTATTTTTTATAATTTTACCAAAGATGACGAAAAATAACATAAAACAGATTAAGCAAAGCATTATTGAAAAAAACAAAGCGACCAAACTCTGCCATTTAATAAAATAGTATTTTTGCAAAATACAATCAGCATGAGATATGATTCCGTGAATGTTGGTAACTGTCATTTAATAAAACAAATTTTCTTGTAAATATTTTCATTTTGATTATAAAGTCAAATAAACTTAAAATGGGATATAAAGGTCTATTTTTTCTGGATATTTAAAAAAAAATTATGGAATACACAACTTTTAAAATGGACTTATCTTCAACCACTTTCTTAAAATAAAATCTTTTCCCAATTTACCTTTTTATTTGTAGTAAAAAAATAAAAAATATTAAAAATTGAGCCCATGCTATGCACATATATAATATATAAATTTTATATATAGTATTTGTATTCCTTAACGGCCAACTAAAATAAGACATTCTATTTATTTCTTTACGTGCATCAAATAACTATCTAAATAATTATCTATAGATGGTTTGAGTTATGCGATAAATTAGATCATTTGATTTTTTAAAAAAGAATTAGATAATTTCATATGCAACTCAAATTTAAATATTATTATATGTACCAAAAAATATAACTTAAGAAATACCCACAAAACAAAATATATAGATCATACTTATTTTGATTACAACTCACAATCACTAAAATTAAATTTACACCATACTTAAATTGCCTAAAAAGTTAAAATACAAAATTTAATAGTAATAACTTCTTTTGAACTTCTATGAAACAAGCAAGATATGTTGGTGCTCTCATCTCAATGCGTTCGTGCCTTGGACAACAATCATGTTATATAACACAAAATATTAACAAATATTATAACTATGAAATTATAAATAGCTCAAATATATATTTACTTATAAATTTTATATTATCTTTAAAAATGTGCAAACATTCTTCAAACTAATTAAGCTTTAATACAAATGTCATCACACGAGCAAAATCAAGATTGTACGATTCTTTTAATATAAAAAGTATGAATGTTTTGGAAAAATCAAAAAATAATGCAATATATTTGTTGATCATAATGTCTCTATTATTCTATTATAAAAATTAAAAATAAGATTTCATTAGAGAATTTTAAATATAAATTTTATTTTATAATAAACAATCTAATTATTGTACATTTGAATGCATACTCTTCAAATATCTTACTTGACACGGCAATATAAATTCTATCCCTTCATCCTGAATAATTATATTCATTGAACCCATAGAGTCCTTAACTATCATCTTCATATTGTACCTATAGATAAACATAAAAATATTAATAATTATAAATATTAAGTTGACTAATTATCAATAAGAAAAAATAATATCTTGTTATAATCTCAACATCTTGACGTTGCAATGGCTGCAAATAAAAAAATTATCAAAATTATCAATGCTTTTGTATCAATTCTTGCATAAGTTAATCCAAAAATCATCAATAAAGATTTTTTCATAAATTAATCCAGAGTATTCACCAAGGCATTTATTGGGAATTATTAACAATTCAAATTTGTGGTAAGAAACAAAGATGGAGCAAGTCTATGATCAAGTAAATTTAGTATTAACCCAAAAAAATGTTAAAATTGGTTCAACCCAAAACCAAATAAATTAGAATAAATAGTATTTGTGCAAATTAAATTAAAATAACAAATGTCCTCCATCAACTTCAAAAAAAGTGACTTATAGTAAGTGTAAATTTCTAATGAGGACTTGATGTTTATATGTATAGCGGAATCATTTGACGTACCACAGATAGTGAAAATTTTTATGGAGGGAGAGGTTTTTTTTTTTTTCAAAAGTAGTGGATTGTGATATTTATTTATGTAATATCTCATCCCACTTTGGTAGAAGATAAAAATTAAATCTGGTATATAAATCTGTGAGTTACTACTAATAACTTGATTTAAATATTTTTGGCCGTGTTACTAGGCTCTTAACAACGGGGGTCGGACAGTTAAGTTTCCTTTTCTAGGAAATTCCATATATATGATTGATTACAATCGAACTTTTAATAAATAAAAAAAAAAGAATTTGTTCTGATACTAATTAAAAAACATGATTTTTTCTTATTTTGAAAAATAATATTTTTAGCGATATAATCAATTACGAGTACAAAACACAACCAACAAGAAGAACCCACAATACACATATTTTTTACGTGAAAAAATTCAATGGGTGAAAAACAACGGGACTTCACGAACATTTACAATACAACTTATAGATTTTTTGATCGACTTCTCAATTTTCTAATTCTAACCTTGTATATCAAATTCTCGTTCACCATTCTGCTCTTGATTCCTACTGCAACGAATCCTCGTAACAGTTTCTCCGGCAGAATCTTCCGTTGAAACTTAGAATGTTGTCTACGCTTCGCTTTTGAACGATCTTTGATGTTTTTGACACACGAACTAACCCTTATTATAATCTTGATACTTAGTATTGTTCTTTGTCAAGAGTCCTGTTCATGCACCTTTAATGATCTATATAAAGAGCCCCAAAACCTCAGGTAACCAGAACTTTAATTTTTCCTATATTTGGATTAATTTATTTGTAAGTTTTTTAGTTTTTTGACTTTTTTGTAAAAAAATAAATGTAAAAATATATAGAAAAAGCCAGTTATAGGCTAAACAAGTTGGCTTTTTAAAAAAAATTTAAGCAAAAAAATCTCTCAAAAAGTTAATCCAAATATAGACTTAATAAAATCGTGTGAAATCCGCTCGAGCAGTCAGTTGAACGCTCGAGCAATCAGGTGGCCAAAGTTTTCTACCATTGCTTTGATTGCTTGAACATAAGGCTTGTGTGTGTACCCAGCTTGATATTCAAAAGTCTATGAATAAAAATATCTATATTCTTTTAAGAAACAAGATATAAACAAAACATCCTAAAAAATAAACTTCCTAAACCCAATAAGATTCCTAAACACAAAAAACTTCTTAAACACCTAACATTCCTCATAATCCTGGATTTACCATAAACAAAGTAGAAATTAATTTATATTAATTTATTTACAATGCGCATATTCAAAAAAAAAAGAGGAAATGAAGCAGATGAGTGAATATAATTGTTTTGAGGGAGAAGAGGATAGTGGTATGCAAATAACTATTTCTATAGTTCTCCAAATAAGAGAGAGAGAGAGAGAGGAGAGAGGGAAAGTGGAGATTTTTAGCAATATGTTATCGCCTTGTTACCCTATTTAGAGAGAGAGAGAGAGAGAGAGAGAGAGAGAAGAGGAAAAATGGAGATTTTTAGCAATATGTTATCGCCTTGTTATCCTATTTATTTGGTCTACTAATATGTTCTTGGCATATTACCTATTTATTTGGTTTACCAATACGAAAATCTCAACCTATTTATTTGTTAACTTACATTGCTAGATAGCCAACAAAATATGTTATAAATAATTTTTAATTCAGATTTTTAGAAAATTAAGATATGAGTTTTGAAACTTTGAGGACACACCTCACAAAAATCTCTTTTTCATTAATATATATATATATATATATATATATATATTAACTATAAAAAAGAATATTGGGACCAGAGGTCCAGAGTTGGTAATGAAAGTCAAGATAGAGGCAGAGCTGGAAGAATGAGGGCCATAAAGTGTATACATCATTAACTATAATCTTCATTTTAGCCACATCATACACTTTCTATATGAATCATCACCCTCATGAGAGTAAGAGTTCATATGCATGTCTCCATATTGTGACTATCATACTCAATATTTTTGAAAGCAAGCTTACAGACTATACTTGAGGCTGATAGAGAGAGAAAAAGAGAGTAAGATAAAGATAGGGAGTGATAGTGAGAGATGCTTGAAAAGTAGAGAGTGGTTAGAAGCAGTGTTTAACAATGCCAAGAAGTGGCCAGCCATGTGCCTAAGGAATCTAGAGTGTTCCTCAAGTGCAGATTTCTGTACAAAATGTCTTCCATCTAATGACATTTTCTTTACTAGCAATTATTCCATCTTAAAGTCATTTTTAATGTAATTTAATTATAAAATTAATTTTAAATAATAAATAACTCTTAAATTGAGGTTAATTAGCCATTACTCTTATTTGAAATAGTTAAAAGAGGATTAGATTTACTCTATTGTTTTAATAGATTTAATCCTAATCTTTTGGAAACTAATTAGCGTAAATTAGGAATACATTCCGTTTTGAAAGATTATTTATAAATAAGTTATTTTTAAAAGTTATATATCTCACTAGGTCATGTTTTAAATTTTCTAGAGAATGTGTTGCCACTAATTTGGTAACTTTCAATTCAAATCTTCAACCAAACTATAGTACTAAATTTATCTTTAATAATTTCGCGATCTACTTTCTATCTCTTTATTTCTCAGTCATTTAATTCAACTTTATCTTCAATAAAGAATGATTCATTTCTGTCCCTTACAAAAATGATATAGAAGGATAGATCAATTATAGACAAATAAAAGTATTTATTGGTGTAAAAAGTAAAAAATTTGAAGTAAAATTATTAAAAAAATATTTAAAATAAAAAATAAATATTTGGCAAAATTTTTGACAATTACTAAGGAAAACGTAGGATTGAGGTGGTAAGAAAATAACATGATTATCTTAAACTTAATTGTCGATAGGACTCGATCGATCAATCATACAATCAATGTAAGTAAATGTATATATATATATATATATATTCCAAAAAAGATTGTTGATTTTGAATTCTCTTTTTTTTCTCCTTCATTTTTTATCATCTAGAAGCCCTCTTGAAGTAATATGGTTTTGTTGCAATTTCTCTAATTTTGTATTTCATGTGAAGAGAATGGTTCCTACTTCTAATGGTTAACCCCTCTTTTATGTGCATCAATACAAAATTAATGAAGTTTAATGGTAAGCTTATAGATGCAACAACAAAAAAAGTGTAGGTTTCTTTAATTTCTTTTCTTTTTTCTTTTCCGAATATAAAAAAACAAGCATTATCTAACAAATTAGGCGTACAAGACACGAAATGTTCCCTATTGATAACGTGATAACAAATAACTTCTTTATCTAGTTTTTTAAGACTAAATAGTTATATAGCCCTTTATCATTTAGGTGGGCGCACGAATCAAATCACATAACCATAAATAGGTTGCTGATTTTAAAAATGATTTCGCATAACACAAAATAATTTTATAACAAAAAAAAAAAGCAATGCAATGAATAAAGGGAGCAATTCCAGTTTGTGAAATGCCCAAGCAGACCCTAAAATTCCCAAAAAATATATATATTATCAACATATTAGGGATTTGGCACCATATACTAATTCAATCTTATTTAAGTTGGCTGAACCAGTACTATTCCTCCTTTTTCTATGAGATTTAGTGAACATTTCAATCAATGTGGGCCATTTTGCCACCTTACAACCTTAAATGAGTATAATTCAAGTCCCCCCACATGTCCATATTGGCATCAATGCAGTGTTTGCAACCACCACTTTAGGTCTCTTTCTTGTACTTAATTAGTTTGACCAATCAACATTTTACTTGAGAAATTGTAACAAGTTTAACTAAGGCCAATTATTTTATGCGCATCTCAAAAAAGATTATAATAGATTCTTTTATTGTGATGTTAAATTCCACGAGATAGAAATTAGTCTGATATCTATCTATACTATATATTATAGTAAAATGTAAGTAGTTTTTTAAAACTTAAATTCTTAATTTAATTTTTTTAAAATTTTGAATTTATTAAATACAAAAATCTATATGTCAACAAATTATTAGTTTTTACGTTAATTATTAATTCATTAGTCGATATGATAATATCATTCAAATATTTAATTTATGATTTTAGTTAGGACTATATATAAAAAAAATCAAATATAAATTATAGAAAGTTTAAGTATATTTATTTTCTACTATTTTTACAAAGTCAAATTTAAAAATTAATTATTAAATACTATTAAATATGATAATTTTTCAATATTTTCTTCACATGTATAATTTATATTATCTTATTTTTTAATAACTCAATTAAAATCTAATTATTTAATATATTATTAAAATATATTTATTTTATATTCCGTGCATAGTACGGGTTAAAATGCTAGTATATAGATATGGCTACTACTATATAAATATTAAACTTGAGCTTAAATATTTTGGATTAATTTTTTATTTAACTCAATCAAATCATTACACGTGGTATCAGAGCTAATTCTTGTCACTTGGCAAATTTTGTTGCATTGTAGATAGAAGAATATAGATTTTAGATAGAGATGGAGGTTGTAGAGGGAGTAGAGACCCCAAAATTGTATATCTTTGTGTAAGTTAAGAGAATGTTCTATATTCGGTAATAGGTTATTATTCACATCGTAACCAGAAAAAAAATTTGGACCACATGATAAGGACGTTATATATTTGAGTGAGAATATCAAGATACCACATCTTACATTGATGGAAAAAATAGAAATTTAGCCTATTATATATGAAATAAGTAAGTTACTACTAATAATTTAGACTTAAGCATTTTGATGCATGTATTTAGATTATTTATTCAATTTATTAAGTCAGTAGTCCGCATGGGTTGTGATATCCTGGTATCCCACATCGGAAAGAAAGAGAGAGTTTCTGAGGTATAAAGAAAAAATCTTGGACTCTTACATTCAACGAGACCTTTTTTCAAATAGTAGTGATCTTAGCAGAACTTCGCAGTTAAGCGTGCTTAGGCGAGAGCAATACAATGATGGGTGATCCCCTAGGAAGAACAAAATCGTGAGAATTTTTTCCAAAACGGACAATATTGTTGCCATGTGAATGGTCGGGGTGTTACAGATGGTATCAGAGTCGACTCTTCTCACCTCCGAGTGTGGGCCCCTACCGTCTCGCGTAACACGTGGGCGGACTACTGAGTGGGCGGGTTGATAAAGGACTGGCAGACTACTGCACGGGGACGTGCAGCCATAAGGGTGGTGGATTGTGATATCCTGGTATCCCACATCGAAAAGGAAGAGGAAATTTCTGGATTATAAAAAAAAAATCATGGACCCTTACATTCAACGAGACCTTTTCCCAAGTGGTAGTGACCTTAGCAGAATTTCGCAGTTAAGCGTACTTAGGCAGAAGCAATGTAAGGATTGGTGACCCCTTTAGAAGAACAAAATCGTAAAATTTTTACCCATAACGAACAATATCATTGTCATGTGAATGGTCGAAGTGTTACATAGGTCATTACACATATTCTAAGACCACTCTGAATGATAATTAGATCAAATTTTGTATCATAATTAGATTGACTTATGATTGGTGATCCAGTTATGATTCAAAGTAGTATTAGTTATGGATGCATAATTCGGCCCTAATTTTAATTATATTTACAATGCTACCATGCTAGAAATCATTTTACTTTTGTTTAGATCACCACGGCCAGTGCTCCTAAGATCATCCAAGCAATGCTGAGCACTATCTAGTACCTCTTTCATGCCCTAAAGAACAAATTGAAAGATTACAATGGGGTTTCATGCAAAATGCCCATGAATTCTTCAAGTTACTAGTAACATAAATCCATCTGAAAAAAAGGTTTGTGATTGACTTTTTTATGGTGACTTTTCTTTTTTTTAAATAATTATCTATCAACTTAAAAGCTGTTATGTACAGCTTTTGAAGTGCATTTAATAAAAAGTAGGTGGGAATAACATTTTTCATAAAATATATAGTAAATTATGGCTTCTCTATTCGTAAAGTTGTATGTCCCTTTATTTTACCCTTGGCTATGTTTTGGTTAAATTGCAGATATTTTGTTTATTTTTGTGATTTTTGGATTTTTTTCATTTTTTAATTGAAATTTTTTTCTATTCAAATCGTCTCAATGAGATGTACTAAAAAAATTTTAAAAAATTAATAAAACTCACTAAAGAAAAAAATAAGTAATATTAAATTTGGCTTATTTTGACTTTTTATAATATTTTCAGGACTTTTTTTTATATTTTAATTAATATTTTTTATATTTTAATTAAAACTTTTTAATTTTCTCATTTATCTCGATGAAAGAAGTCAAAAAATATAATAGTTCAACTTTAACAATAAAAAAAATTCACTAAAGATGAAAATAAACAAATAAGCAATTATCCCAAACAAGGGCCATGCATAATTGCATATGTTGTATTTCCCCTTAATTAATCAAATTATTTTGTTTTGTCGATAAAAAAAATTTATAACCCTCTATTTTAATGCATTTTAAGCCATATAAACAATTGAGAAGATTGAAATATTATTCAAACAGTTTGGAACAAAGCATTGAACTTTTTCATCTTTTAACTAAAAATTTTAAACTTTTCGAATCGTTTCGATAAAATCAATTGAAAAAATAAAAAAATTTCATGAAAAGATGAAATTTTTTTTACTAAAAATAAAAATAAGCGACATTAAATTTAACTTATTAGTTTATTTTAGCTTATTTTTTGTATTTTCTAATTTTTTTGTATATTTTCATTTAAAAAATTTATTTTTTAATTCTTTTTGTATGAGAAGAGTCAAAAAGTATAATAATTTGACTAACGATAATTGTTTTTATTAAAAATAAAAATAAATTAAACAAAATAAATAAATAAATAATTATTGGCCAATGTCTCTCTTTTAGCAAAAGATAGAATAAAGAGATATACTTCCTTTTTAAGAACAAAAGATCCAATATTGGTAATTGTCAAAGAGAAAATAGTTTTCACACTTCCCTATATACTTCATAAACTATTTTCTGAATTTCAACCTTTAAAAGGGAGAGTAAATTTCTCTCAATAATCTAGATTTTTTTTGATTTTTTCAAACAGTATAGTATTAGATCCATGAAGATCCATGGGAAGGGGGAACAATTTCCTCATTATTCTTCTGCTGCAAGAAGATAATTATCTATGGGATGAGTATTTATTCGGTGCTCGTCGAGTATTATATGTAAGTTTATGTAATAATTTCTATTTAATATGATGATAAGTTTTATGGTAAATATATAATAATTTATTTTTGTTGAGTAATTAAAAGATAAATAATAATTATGTTATAATATTATAATTATTTATTTATTAAAAATATTACGTAATATTAATTATATAATACTCCGGAAGCAGCCAATAATTTGCCCCAGTGGAGGGGTACTAAGGACATTGTTAGCTGACAAGTGTTGGAAATGGGCACTTGGAATCTTGACTTTCCAGTTGTACTCAGAGATTAGTTGTCCGAAAAATTATATATATTTTTGTTTTAATATATTAAAAATTATTGAATATATTTTAAAAAAATTTATACGATACTGAGAAATATGTAATTTTTGGGGAAAAAAAATCCCAACTCAAAGGAGGTAATGGTTTTTTGAGAAATTATTGGAGATGTCTGGTTTAATTGATACTATAAATTTATAGATTATAAGTGAAATTAAGTAT
>JAOTRH010377002.1:0-35668 GCA_034768845.1 Heliamphora exappendiculata | reverse complement strand
CCCCCCCCCCCCCCCCCTCTCTCTCTCTCTCTCTCTCTCTCTCTCTCAGACTACCCTGAGTTCTCACCTCCTCCACCTCTGGCGTCCTTAGGCCACTGTGGTGCACTTCATCTTCTCAGACTTCACGACTCCGATCTACACCGGAACCCTACACCTACATTATACTTTGCAGGGGAAGAGTGGTGTCCGCCATACATGGTTCCCAGGAAAGCCACACATGGTAATACTGACCATTCCCAAGCCATCCCTGAGGTGACAAAAACCTCAGGGGGTCATCATGCAGATGGTTCCCACGACGAGCAACCGACTAACCTCATTATCGCCAATCAACTTCGAGCTGTAACTGATCACCTAGCGGCCATGAAGCAAACTCAAAACCTTCTCATGGAAACTCTGCTCACCTTGCAGAGGGGACCCATTGCCATACCAAGCACCCAGACGGAAGCAGCCGATCCACCCCTCCCGGTGGGCTCAGAAACTCAGGTACACTTGGAACCTAAGGGACCAAGGGTGCAGCCTCTGTCGCCACCGGAAGAGCAACCACCAGTTCGAGTCCCCTAAGTTTTCTCTCACGGTGTAGGCTCAGCCCTACACCCACAAGGTTAGCCTAGCTCTTATGTGGCACACTTCACTCTGGAACAGATGAAAGAACACGTACGTGTCCTCCTCCAGTCAGAAAAAGTTCCCACTACTCCATACCTTGATCTATGTCCACCATACCCTCTTGAGGTCCTAAACTCTCCCTACCCCGACGGTTATGTCGTCCCCAAGTTCACCCGTTTTGACGGGCGGAGGGAAAACGTTAAGGAGCACATCACTCGATTCTTAGACACGTTCGGTATTCATAGCAGAGATAGAAATCTCAAGCTACGGGAGAACCACGCTCGGTATTCACAACGGAGATAGAAATCTCAGGTTGTGAGAGTTCTATAAATCCCTCACTAACAGAGCTTATTCATTGTACGCCAACTTACTCCTCAGCTCTATCTCCTCATGGGAAGAGCTAGTCAAAAAGTTCTATGCCAAGTTCTTCTACGTGAAAGAACGCCTGACTACCCTCCACCTCATGAGGGAAAGCCAGAAACACTCGGAGGACCTGCTCACATATGTGTGACGTTTACGCGAACTGGCGGTGGATATCCAGGACCCAGTCGGCGAAGATCAGTTGGTAAAGCTTTACATCAAAAGAATGAGCTCCACCTACAAGATCCATATGGTAAATCACAACTTCCAAGATTTCTCTGCTTTGTGTTTAGCAACCATAAACCTAAGCGAAACGTCAAATTCGCTCCCTGTGAACCTCCTCGCCCGCAGTGGTACCAAACCCCCTCTTCTTGGAGGCCTAGGTTTAAACGAGGCCCCTCCGTGTATGCTGCCTCTGGTACTTTCAATCGAGCTCACAGTGACCGCAACAAACGAATCAGGTTCAAGGAACCTCCCCCTCTCCCAATAACGATGGAGGAAACACAAGCACTTCTCGACGCCTGGGTCAATGATGGGGAGGTGGTACTGCCCAAAGCTAAGAAACCAGTTTTAAGAAAAGATCTCTCTCATCCAGATTATTGCATTTATCACCGGATGGCGCGCCATGCTACCAAAGATTGTTAGGGACTACGACACCTGGTAAAGAAGATGCTCCGAGATGAAACGTTGGAACTCTCACAAAACAAGGATGTCTTCCGAAATCCCCATCCCAAGCACCAAGACAAAGGTAAAGCAGTAATGATGGTCCGCTATAGTAACAACACCCCCTCTGCTGCTTCAAGAATGACCATCTCTCACCATGACGAGCTGGAGGAGCCTGTGGCTTGCAAAGTAGCGGCAGAGCAAGACCTACCAACCTTTGAAGAAAAGAGAGCCGCCACCATCCAAAACTCCACCAAGTTCAAATGGTTCTTTGACCAGTTTGGGCTCTCCGAGCCGACTAGACTCCTGGCCACGAAAGCCATACTCCAGATTGCGAAGCAAAACGAAGAAGAATGCATGGGACTATCTGGCCCCGTTCGAAAAATATTGAATTACAACTGTTTGCTCATCACGTTCACCAAGACTGATAAACAACTCTCTTTTCCCCACAACAAACCCTTGTACGTCCTAGTATTCATCAATGGCATGGAGTTCCAGAGAGGGTTCTTGGACGGAGGAGCCTCCTTGAGCATCATCCCTTACTCCACCTTTACAACAGCGGCTATCCCCATAAGGCGTCTGGTGAAACAACCCATTACCATCTCCGGATTTGGAAACCATAGCCAACAAACAATGGGATACATACAAGTGGACCTAATCGTGGGAAGTATCTGCTCCACCACTAAGTTCCATGTGAGTGATTTGCAAACAACATACCACACTCTCTTAGGTAGGACATGGCTTCATAGGTATGCCGCTATCCCCTTCATCTATCACCAGTGCATGAAAGCCATCTACTAAAAAGTAGTCATCACCAACTTAGGGTTAGATAAACCCTTCAAACCAAAGGAATCCCACATGGCCGATGCCATTTTCTACAACAGTCTCCACAAGGAAGAATCCCCGGCCCCGCCTCGGGGAGTCCAGATTCCCCCTTAGGAGGACACACCTAAAGAAGAGTGCGTTCTGGCCAAGTGGGCAAGAAATTAACCCCACGACTGGGAAACCCTCCTCAAGCGGCAATCAAGGTCGTCCCAAGGTTACTAAATATACCAAACTAGATGGAAGGGAAGTGTACCGGCTATGATGGTTCGAGGGGTCGGCTCCCGCCAGACTTAAAGCTGACCCCACGTCTGGTTGTTTTGAGGCACAAGTTAAGGACACCTCCAAAAACTATCTCCAACAATGTCACTCTCTATCAATGGTAAGCCTCCGAAAACCAAAGACAGAGACGGCAAAAGAGGAAACACGTGCAAAAAGAATGAACGCCGAAGCAAAAAGCAAGATCCAAGCCACCTTACCATTTCATCACTTCCAAACCTCACCTCGGCCCCGAGCATCACACAACCGTCCTCAAATATCTAAGAAATCAAACCTGCCCCAGAGTGCCTCCAAGATGGACTGCAACCACAGAAGCAAGAATTGGAAGAGGTAGACTTGACTCTAAGAGGGGGGGCCCCGATACCGATCTATATTTACAAAGACCTCGTTAAAGAGAAGAAGTCATCTGTCTTAGCTCTGATCAAAAGATACGAAGACGTCTTTGCATAGAACTACGACGAGATGCCGAGCTTAGATCCAACAGTAACCGCGCACCACCTCAACGTTATGCCATCCACACACCAAATAAATCAAGGAACAAGGTTCTACAAGCCAGAGGTTGAGCTCAAGATCAAAGGGGAAGTGGAAAAACTCCTCAGGGCTGGATTTATCAGACCCATCCAACACCCTCTATGGCTTTCCAGCATAGTCCTGGTGATCAAGAAAAATGGCCAAATACGAGTGTGTGGATTTCAGAAACTTGCACAAGTCCTGCCCAAAGGATGGATTCCCGCTACCTAGCATAGACACACTCGTTGACTCCGCCGCCGGACATCGCATATTCTCTTCCATGGACGGCTTCAGCGGGTACAACCAAATCAAGATGGCACCGGAGGATGCCCCAAAGACCGCCTTCTGAACACCCATTGGTAGTTTCTTTTATACAGTAATGCCCTTTAATTTGAAAAATACAAGTGCAACGTACCAACGAGCCATGACCGCTATCTTTCATGACATGTTCCATAAGGAAGTCGAGTTCTATATCGACGACCTCGTGGTCAAGTCACAAGAGGATGATGCTTATCTTAAAGACCTCCAATGAGTCTGAGAGATGCAGACGCTATCACCTCAGAATGAACCTCCTGAAATGCGCATTTGGCATCACCTCCGGTAAGTTTCTCGGATGCATAGTCCATTGACATGCAATTGATCTAGACCCCGCCTAAATTTCATCCATCAAAGACATGCCCCCTTCAACTGACCCTAACCAACTGAGGACCTTCTTAGGAAGGACGTCATACCTAAAAAGGTTCATCCCAGCGCTGGCGAAAATCTCCCAGCCATTTAACAACCTCCAAAAAAAGGGAGTAAAGTTCATTTGGGACGTAGAGCACCAGGAAGCATTCAAGAAAATCAAATCTGCCCTGACCTCCTCACTAATCATGACGACTCGTCAACAAGGGAAACCCCTCCTCCTATACACCGTATCCACCCCGCGCTCCATCGGGGCCCTATTAGCTTAGGAGATAGATGGAATAGAAGGTCCAGTATACTACATTAGCAGAGTCATTCAGGATGCAAAGGCACAGTATTCTCCCATCGAGAGACATTGTTTAGCTTTGATATTCACCGCACAAAAGCTAAGACATTATCTACTTTCCTATATCCTCCACCACATCACAAAATGTGACCCCATTCGCTTCCTCCTAACACGTCCTGCATTGGTAGGACGACCGGTCCGATGGTTGCTCTCCTTATCAGAGTATGACATAATCTGTAAAGCCCCAAAGGTCGTCAAGAGCCAAGCCCTAGCAGATCTTCTTGCTCACTTCCCAAGTGGGGAATATGAGCCACCATCAGAGGAGCTCCCTGGAGATGGTTTCCAAGTGGCAGTCATTACCACTAACAAAGAATGGAATTTAAGCTTCGATGGATCCTCTACTTCCAAAGGAGGAGGAGCGAGGATCGTCCTTACCACTCCCGGCGGGGCCACAATTAACTTATCATACAAGCTGGCATTTCATTGCTCCAATAATGAAGCTAAATACGAAGCACTGATCCTCGGCCTCGTGACAGCTTTAAACTCTGAAGCCACCTCACTATGCATCAAAGGCGACTCAAAACTCGTGGTCAAGCAAACTAATGGCGAGAATGCCATAAGAGAACCTCCACTAGCTTCCTATCGAACCATCATCCAACGATTAATAAATAAATTCGAGATGGTCCGAATTGAACGCACCCCGAGATCGGAGAACCGTCGCCCAGATACTCTAGCAACTCTTGCCTCTAAGGTTGATGTATCAGATGAACCCACAAGGATTGAAGTGCTCAAACGTACTCTTCCTAAATGCCAGGAGGCGCCATCACGAGAGGAATGCAACTTCATTGGAGAGTATTCTGATTGGAGGCAGCTGTACATAGATTTTCTCACCAGGAGGGCCTTGCCCCCAACGTGTTTAGACACGGTAGTAATAAAAAAGAGAGCTCAACGATTCTTCATCTACAATGGAGAACTCTTCAGGAGGGGCTTCGACGGTCAGCCACTAAGGTGTTTGGCCGGGGCAGAAATTCAACGAGTACTAGAAGAATCCCATTCACCTGAACACCAGGGCGGAGCAAAGTTGTATCAACAACTGCTTCATGTAGGCTATTATTGGCCCACCATGGAGACAAACGCCCGAAGCTACGCCAAAAGGTGCAAAGCATGTCAAGCTCACGGCAACTTAATCCACTCTCCTTCAGTCGACCTCAGGACGGTTGGGACACCATGGCCCTTCCACACTTGGGTAATGGATTTAATTGGTCCCATCAACCCTCCGTCCGAAGGCAACACATATGGATTGTGACGGCTACTGAACTCTACACAAAGTGGGTGGAAGCTATTCCCATGAAGAAGGCCACCGGTGGGGCCATCTCTAACTTCATACAAGAAAATATCATTGTAGGTTTGGCATCCCCAAGGTTATTTTGTCAAACAATGGCACCCCTTTCGTTAACCGGGAGACAGCCCAATTGTTGGCCTCTTATGACATTACTCATCATAAGTCGACCCCATATTACCCACAGGGCAATGGATAGGCAGAAGCCACCAACAAGACGCTCCTCAGGATTCTTTGTTGTACTCTAGAAAACCATCAAGCTAGCTAGGCCCATGCTCTGCCCATGGCACTCTGGGCCTACCGCACCTCTAAAAGAAGACCCACACAAATGACGCCTTTCGCCCTCGTAAACGAAATAGATGCAGTACTCCCAGCAAAGATTGCCATTCCCTCAGGACGAATGGCTTTTAGAAGTGGTGTCCTTCATGAAGATCGTCACCGAGAACTTGAAGCTTTGGAAGAGAAAAGGGATCGTGCTCAAACGAACCTTAGAGTTTATCAGAGAAGAATCGCCCAAGCCTACGACACCATTGTCTGACCAAGAAGCTTCCAAGAAGGTGACTTGGTGATGAAGGCAGCAACTCACGTAATGAGGGGGGTCTCTATCTCCAAGTTCACATCAAAATGGGAAGGACCATACGTTGTCAAAGAAGCCAACATCAACGGGTACTATAGAATAGCTAAACCGGACTCCGATGTCCTCCTCACACCCCATTAATGTTAAATGGATCAAAGCCTATTATCTGTAGCTATATCAAATTTGAAGACTCGTAACATCAGCAGCTTAAAATTAGTTTCTTTTTCATACGAAATGATAAGAAAGACACAGGAAAAAAAAAGTAATTTTTTTTCTTTTTCTCCAATAATATGTTACAAATGTGTAATATACGTAAACTACCTAGTGCTGCGGGTCACTCCGGTACAAAATGAACTGGGAGACCCAAAGAGGCCAACTCATGTCCAGCAGCAACCAACACTGCATCGATAGTACGAATCTCCGCTACTGCCTCCTAGAGCTCGCGGTGCAACCGCTCAAAGTCACAACGTATCTCCCTCCCTCTCACCACCAACGCCTCTCGTCTCTGGTTCAACTCACTGATGTGGGCCACTAGAACTCTACCAGCTCTAACTCGAGAGGCAGCTGACACAAACCTGCCTCGAAGCCAATCGACCTTATGAGATAAAAATTCCCTGATCCCATCAAACGCCACCTCGGCCATGCACAGATCATCCTCACCAACCTGGTTAAACCCAGGTCGATCAAAGTTCTCCAGAAACACTCCTAACATCTCCAGAACAAGGCACTTGAACCGAGGACTCATCTTGACCAACGGGAGGAATGTGCTCAGTCGAAACTGGAACGCACCCCTTAGGCGAGAGAGTCGGCTCGGATCCACCCCTTCAAACAAAGAAGATGGCACCAGAGTAATACCCTCCTCGTCCCCACATTGAAGCTCTACACTCCTATCAGGATGATAGATCACCGAAAACTCACCATCAACGGCATCAACGGGTGTATAGTGAACCGTCGCATGAACAGGAGGCTCCCCTACCATTACATTCACAACCAAAAGCTGCTCCTCTATGATTGAAGGCAGTCCCAGTGCACCTACTGAAGGCAATACATCGGCTAAAGGCTCCACAACATCGACTCGAGGTAATGACGACTCCCTTACGTCAACTCGAGATACTGGCAGCTCCACCACCCCTATCGAAGGCTCCACTATATGGACTCAGGTTGATGACAGCCCTGCTATGTCAACTTGAGGTAGTGGCAGCCCCGCCAAATCCAACCGCCCCGGCGCATGCTCCTCTACCCCTATCGAGGTAGTGCTGCTATCACCACTCGTATCAACCCGCCGTCCAACATCTTCCTCAAAATTTATCTAAACCGCCAGCTCGGCCCAAGCGTCCCTTGCAACAGTTGGGAAACCATCACTCCCGTCACAAGGCTCGACAATGGGTATTCCTCTGTTATCCCTCGGTACCTGAAGGAAAGTTATAATTATTTTACTAATTCATTCATTTAAGACAACCGCACAACTACGCATATATAACATAAAAGCAATATCAATACCTTGCGTGACCGTGGCGATGACCCACGAACAAGCATGTGTTTCCTCATAGGCACCACTAGTCTCATGTCGTCGAGATCATCCTCTGTGGCCATAGCTTCATCAACCACAACCTTTTCCTCCACCTCCTCCACTGCACATACCGATCGGTTCCCACGAGTAGACGCAGACGGATTTTTAACCTTTGGAAGCCTTAAATAAATATCTGTCATAAATACATCTGGGACAACCGCGCTAAGACCACTAGGAACACGATAGTAGGTCTTGACATCATTCAAGGTCTTCTTCTAATACTCTCTCCAACGAAGAGTACATGCTCCCACCCGGTCACTAGCAGCAACCTGTACCGACCCTTAACCCCTCACCTCCTCCATAAAAGTAGCATAGATAAACCTCATGTTAGCCTCAGGAGCACTCATTTGAACGGTATAACCCTGTGGAGTTCCCTAATCCAACCCGAACTAGCGCGCCACTCTGTGGGGATTATAAACCGCCGAACCATACTCGTCGTCCACAAAATATGGCAAGGACCCGGGGATGAGGCAAAGCACAATCAAAGAGGCAGCGTTGGACATCATCTTGCCCTCAATCATCAAGACCCCACCCTCCAAGGAACGAAGTGGCGCCTTAGCAACCCCAGCTAGAGAAAGGACATAGGGCCTGGGCACAAATTCTCGCACGTTATCTACAACAGTAACCAGAGCACCTCTAATAGATGTACCAGACCATCTCGCAGACCGGCCACTTTCCCTTCGCCAGGGGCGAGTATCCTCACCACCTCCTAAAACATGTGGTGCTAAGGCCACAGTGGGATATCTCTCAAAGAAAAACATCTGCAAGAATGATGAGTGCGCGTGGCCAACCACGTTACACCTCCCTATCAAACACACTGTATCCATCTTTAACAAATCAAGCCTCCTATATAACGTGTTGAGGAATAAAGGAGCCAAAGTCACGGGCTACCCAACCCATAAGATGGCTGCTAGGTCAAAAAGGCTCACATCAATACCCTCATGTGGTGGCCCCGGAAAAATGTACCAAGACAACCAAAATGCAAAAAACGCTGCAAGATGTTGCAGCTTATCTAAACCCTTGCCAGGAACGCCGTTGCACAGTTTAGCAGCATCTGGCCCGCTTAAATCCCGATACCAATATTGTACCCATCCAGCAAATGTATTCTTAGTACTACCTCGTAGCACCGTACCTCTTAACTCCCCTTTCTGATAAGCACTAAGCCCCTTTCCTGCTAACTCCACAGAAGCTCCTAGCACAGATGATATCCCATGTTGCTGAGAAGATAAGCTCCTCATCGAGGAATCCGCAGTACTGAGAGTAGGAAGACACATCAACACAACAATGCCCTCTAAAGTAGGCCCCACCTCCCCCCAGCTAATAATAAAGTGTGAGAGGTGGTGCTCCATCGAGATACCATAACATCTAGACAACTCTTGTCCCTTTCCACCGCGAGCTGAAAGACATTCTATATACCAAGAAATACCCTAGCTGCCTTGAGCAACCGCACGTAGTCACCATCTTCTAGGATCTTTGTCGCCCAAACCTCAAAGGCTCGGTGAGGCTGAGTACAACTCTCGAATGAAATAAAACTGCATGGACATCAGCCACCCTCAATATAAAACCGCAACACCGAGTCAGGGGGTATAAACTCCATCTCATCCCTTTCTGCCTTTGGCCAACCAAGAAGGATATCAAACTCGGTATCCGTATCATCGTCTCCAAACTTTGACATGCAGCCCCACATCTTATTATCTGAACCTAGGAAAGGAGCCCTATGCCAATGGGCACGGGAAGGTACCTCCAGAGGTGCTCCTCCCTTCTCCGCCTTGAGTTTAGTACTCTTCTTGGTCCTCTTAGGCTTAACTCCTCTGCCTGGGGCCATAGCACCTCCTCAAGCTCGCGGCATGACTGTCAACAACGACAATTAAAAAACATGTTACAAAAAGGCGTTTCAGTAAAAAAAAAAAAAAATCCGTAGCGGCCCCCTACCTCTATATAACTCTTACCTCCGCAAACACCACCTCCACAAAAACCTACTTCCTCAAACCTTATCTCCATCTATATAAAGTGTTTTACCTCAACAATAGCATACCAATAAAATAAAATCAAATAATTAATTAATAAAATAAATCAGCAAAAAAGTACCGCGGTACCCCCTTACCTCCATCACCCATACCTCCGCAAACACTACCTCCACCTCTGGAAACACCACCTCCTCAAACCTTCATTTTCATCCATATATCAAGTTTTACTTCCACAGTAGCATTAAAAAAAACAAAAATAATAATAATAATAATAATAATTCAGCAAAACAATACCGCGGCACCCCTACCTCTGTAACCTTTACCTCCGCAAACGCTACCTCCACAAACCCCACCTCCTCAAACCTTATCTCCACTTATAAAAAAAAAAAGTTTAATTTCCACAACCCTACCTTTGCTCCATCTATATAAACAGTTTACTTCCACGGTAGCTTAAAAAAAATAATAATAATACCGCGGCACCTCTACCTCCTTCACCCTTTACCTCCACAAACCTTACCTCCCTCCAGCATCGCTAAACCATCTTCTCCCGCTCTCAATTTCAAAAAAAAAAAAAAATGAGGCCACAACCAAAAACAGCAAACGCCAGCCCTTCTTCTCTCAATCCCAACCCCATCCCCCAGTCTCCTTCTTAGCGATATTTCTCCTCCGCGCAACATAATTAAAAAAAATGCACACATGACTTGCTCCCCCTCTTGCCAACCTAAGATTCAGCCTAACCCTAACTCTCCCATAAAGAAGACAACCATAAAAGTTTTCTTTTCAAAACTAGAAACAGCTCCATCGCCGACCCTCGTCTCCCCCTCTTCCTCCCCTCGCCTCGACGACCCCTCTCCCCCTCTCCCTCATCCCGCCAAGCCCTCCTATCTGCTGCCTCACTTCACCGACCCCCCTCCCTCCATTCTCCCCTCACAGACCCAACTGCAACACAATAATAATAATAAAAAGAAAAAAAACAATCTCTCCATCCCCCGCGATCCTCTCCGCCGGTGAAAAACAAAAAATCCCTCTCGCCGGTAATCTCAACCCATTATAGCATAAAACAATATTCTGAAACTACAACAGATGCAAGTAAAGAGAAATAGAAATACCTCTAGGATGTCTCCCAAATGAAGGAGGGAACTCAAGCAAAGAGCTTTTCACGTTGTGCTTCAATATAATGCCTATCCCCAAATTTAGGTTTAGCTTTCCAAACTCATTCACGGCCAGTCTCCCCTTTTGAAGGTTTAGGTTTAAAACTCACAATAACGATGATCAGTTTTCTTTCTTTTCTTTTTCAAAAAAGAGAGCCAAAGGAGGAAGAAAGTATATATACATATGTGTGTGTGTGTGTGTGTGTGTGTGTGTGTGTGTATATATATATAAACTGTGCCAACAACTACTACCATAGCTTGCCTCTCATTTTCACTAAAAGAGGATTTCTCTCTAAAACACACAAAAAAGTCAGCCTACCTCCCCTATGTATTCTTTGACAACAAAGATAACCTTTGCCTTCTTTCACACAAAAAGATAGACTTCGGCTACACTCTTTTCCCTTCATTTTCATTAAAAAGGTGGGCACGCATCCCGCCATGCCTCGCTAAGTTTAATATATATATATATAAATAATAAAAATTGCCTCAACGCCTCTCTAGCCCATGTAGCTCCCCTCCTTTATTAAAAAGGGGGGGGGGGGGGTGCGGGTTGAGAGAGTCCACAATTGCAAGAAACAATGCCATTACCCTCTTCATACGAAAGCAAAAAGAAGTCTCCTCATATCTTATGAAGAAAAGTCTCCTTGCACAGAAATAGAAATAAGTCTCCTCTGGTCTCCTTGCGCAAAAAAGAAAAAAAGTCTCATATTTTACGATCTCCTTACACAAGAAAAAAAAAAACAGAAAAGCACCATTCTAGCTCTTTTAATGCTGAGCTTGGCCTAAGCGGCAGCTTGCCAGGCGAGCCTAAAAGTGTGAAGGTGGCTGCATCCCTCCTTGGTCTCCCCTCACACCTCGTCTATATTCAAGAGGCACGCGCGCCTTGCGGTGTCCTCGGCCCATCTGCCACAAGAGCCCAATGGCTAGACACTTGAGCTAAGCACCTATCCATATTGATGGATGTCAGAAAAAGAATTAAGATTCGATACCCCTGCTCCTCAATTCCTCCAAAAGCTTGTCGTATCCTACCATGAGCACCTATATAAAGATATCTCCATGAAGCGATAGAGGCATCACCTTCTACATCACCAAATCCAAACGATAGCTTGCTCATCATGAGGAGAAGAAACAGCAATGGACCAAGGAGACAAGCTCCCACAGTTCCTCGGCGAACTTACCCTCACCCAGCAATCGAGTATCAAGTTGTCATTTCTTGGCTGATAGTCCTACGGGATTAAGTTACCCCTTAGTTGCCAGTTCAAGCAACCAACCGTCTGCTCCCCCGCTTGGATTATATCACTGCTTGGTTAGACACCCGAGAGAGTTCCTTCTTCGGAGTGACGCTTATCATGCTGAGAAGGTGATAGCAAAACCCAACCTCCATCAACTCCACATCACCATCACTCAGAGAGGCAGCCAAAATGGTCAATCACCAGACCATCTTGTAAGCCTATGTCCTACTCTGATGAACCCCTCCACCCACCACCTCGAACCAGGGTGGGTAATAGAGGTAGAAGAGTTTATAGAGGAGTCTTCCTTACATCTACCACTCTTTACCCCACCAATGAAGATTCTCCTCTAGAGCGCCCAAGAAATCTTAGGTTCTAATTTTCTCAAACACTTCAGTTACTTTGTAACTCAGCACTACCCCCAACTAGTTATTCTCACAAAAACAAGAATAAATAGGAAAGAAAGAGAAGCCATTGGAATGCAAGCGGGCTACGCAATCATCTACATGTTGGAACCCTCGGGCCCAACAGGAAGCATATGGTTCCTGTGAAATGACTTCTAAATCGAGTGCAACATCTTCCAAACTCACCACGAGAAGATCCAAGCATTTGTGCGTGTTTCTCCAGAACCTCTAAGAGAATGACTCTATTTTGTAATCGCTTCTCTATAAAATATAAAATCTACAAGTTTTCAAAATAAATCGCCACAATAAAATATGCATACATACATCCATAAATGCATGTATGCAGGGGGCATTAATGTTGGTATCTAGTCCGCCTTGCCTCTAGGCAAGTAGGCTAACTTTCTCGCCTCCAGGTAAGTAAGCCATCGGGTCAATCTCCATATAGGCCGTCGGGTTAATCTCCATGCAGGCTGTTGGGCCAACCCCTTTTGGGCAAGTGGGCCAACCCACGACCCACATCATCTCCAACATTAACATGGTCCTAGGCTGGGAGCAGGGCCTAGGCACCTCCTCACTCGGGAACAAAGGAGGTATGCAATTTGAAGGCTAAAAGTCTAGGGTTTGTCAATTGAGTGGCGTCCAAGCAACTCTATATGACCGGTCATAGAGAGAGAGACACCTGATCAAGACTCAGATCTCTTTCAGACTTAAGAGCTGACATCTAGCAAACCAAACCTGCAAACATTGTGATACGCCGTATGATACCCACCTCAGCATATCGTACGAGACACCAGAGCCAGCAGATCATATCTGCAGAACCAATGGCAAGTGAAACACCCGTCATCCTTAGTGATCTTGAAGATACGGGTGTTCCTCCACACCGCCTATAAATGGGCACACTATTTCCAGAGCATATCATCCTCAACCAGATCATCTCAACCTCTCCATATCTCCGGTTGCTCTCCACTCACTCTCTCTCTCTCTCTCTCTCTCTCTCTGGCTGCCCTGAGTTCTCACCTCCGGCGTCCTCGGGCCACCGTGATGCACTCCATCTTTCTAGACTTCACTACTATGCCAGAACCCTACACCTACAATATCCACGTGCACAAGTGTGTATAAATGCATTCATACAAGGCATCAAACTCAAATGGCATAACACTTACTTTAGTTGTGACCTCAAGATGACGCCAGAGCTCCTGATCGTGTTTCTTTAAAAGCATTGACAGCTTTGTAATTGTGGAACGGATTCCAACAACACTATTGTCAAGTTGCTGACAGAAATGGTCCCTGAATCCACTTAATAACTCAACAAAGCAAAAGAATGTGTCCGCCTCTGCCAAGGCCTGAAAAACTTGAGAATTGATAATGTTAAACAAAATGAAAATATGAACGACAATACACATGATATTGATTATTGTGTATTTTCAATAACAATCAAATTATTTACAAAATGATTATATTCACAATCACTGCAACTATCTCAATAAATAATTGTGCAAGATACATTCTACCCTAACATGGATGGTGTTTAGCAGTGCTGCACTGAAATATCAAAAAGAATCTCTCTTTTCAAGAAGTTACTATGCCCCAGCAATCAAACTAAAGTGCTGGCGAGAATTCGTAAATCAATGACTGATACAACATACACCACAATTCAGGTTTTCCAGCTTCTCCCACACATAGGACTACATCAAAAACCAGGATAAAAATTAAAGCCACCTAAAAAACCCTCATCAGTAACTGATAATTATTGCAGTTCTACAAACTTAAAATCTTGCATGAAAGACAATAATAAGGCATAATGTTATAAATTACAATTCTCTAGTCCGTAATTAAAAAATTAATCATTCAGAGATGAAACAAAAGTTACATATAATGGTACTACAGAAATAACAAAAAAGAGAAGAACAGGCAAGACAGATTCTTACCCCATTTTCCTCATTAGGGTCATTTCTGAACACATAGAATAAAGGTGCCAGAATTTCATTCATCCCTTGCACATATCTTATACCCGGATTCAACTTTGCAAAAACAATTAAGATGTTCTTTAATGCCTCCTGAAAGAATAAGAATATTTACCTCAGACAAGACATTCATGGTTTTATCAAATCTCATATCCAATAAGAAAAGTTCACCTGATTAGATTTTGCAAATTGTGAATCCCCTGAGAAAAAGTGCATGTCTGGATAAGTACGCTTTACATCTCGATCAATCTGCTCTATGATTTCTGTGTCCTACAAAATTGATGATGTTGAGGACAAATAATGCTCAACTCTCCAAATGCAGTACATGCACCTGGTATTACAATTGTCTTTCTCTAGAACAGAATATAGGTGAAAGGACTTGCTCATATTTGAAAAGGCCAGAGTAACACACAAGATATATACCCTGCAAGGGTAAGACAAACTACGTTTTGACATAATGCACCAAAATCACATGAGGCCTCAGCACAGATAACAGCTAGTTTGCTAGAACGAGTTGTTAAGCTTGTAGTGACTATTCTGGTACAAAAGCCTCATCACATATATGTGAGAATATGCAGTGTGTGCAACAATTAGCTTACGAGCCCTGCCCAGAACAATTCATAGCTGAACATTTTCCTGCTAGAAGTTATCAAACATAGCTCTCTAGGAAGAGATTTCCAATATATTTACCCGATTTTCTTTCTTTCCCCCAGTGAGAAGCAATTTGGATTTTAGAGGGGTTAAAGACACTAAATTGCATAAAATGACCTAATGAAACTTCAGAAATCATGAATTCAAAAATTCTAATAAGATATTAGAGCGTTTTAAGTTTCATAACATAGAAATGTCACTTCATTTGATACCTGGAAGAACTGATTCCAGATGCTGCTCTTCCCAAGACTCAAAGGGTGCTCTCCATGAATTATTTCTGATCTTGAGAGCAAACCACTGGTTTCACATTTTGCTTCCTCGTTTTCAGAACTTGTGGATTTCTCCAACCTCCTTGTGATTTCTGACTAACTAGCACAAAAACATTCATAAATCCAAATTTTTAAATAAATACCAAATAGATGCAAGATCAGAAGAACAAACAGAAAACTTCATTTCCACATGCATTGAGTGAGCTTATTCCTATATTTCATTCTTATCACTTACTATTTACAGGAAATATGAACTGTGGGGAGGCAATGTCAATCACAAAAAAGAGGTGTCAGGTTGGAGGAATAACAAGTAAAAAAACAGCTGTATCAGTTTGTAACAAGATAAAAAGGATATGATTTTTTTTTTTTTGGGTTAAGGTTTTCAACAAAAATTGGGGATATGATAATGGCATAATCTTCAGTTCAGGCCATCAAGATCGAGTTCATGCTTTATAACAGAGGCTCCTATTCCTAATGGTGCATCCTTGCATGCTAGGAACAATTTGTAGATCAGAAGTATTGTCAATAAGAGGGAAAGCTCTAGCTCATGCTTATTCAAGAAAGAAAAAACTTTATAGTCATGCAATTACCAAGATAATGTAGCAAAAGTAAATAAGAGTCATCCCTTGCTGGATTAGTGATTAGAAACCCCAATATTTCATTCATCCAATATTAAATGAGAATTCAAGATCTCGAGCTTAACTTCTTGGCTGTTTTCACCCAACTAGATAAAAGAAAGTTGGCAGCTCCATTTGCAATCAAGAGTTCCAGCCTGTAATTTCTGGTTTGCCAATCAGCTACAATTTGTAGCCCCTTAACCAGTTTCACATGTGATAGTTGAACTATGCAGTGCATTGAAGATGTATTTGGTAACCCAAAATGGCCCTTGTTTGCTCATGACAAACGTCCAGTTTAGTGTGGATAGCAAAGCCTCTTTAAATATTTCATTAACAGAGATAGATATAACTGTGGGTGAAGGCATCAAAATAACCAGTGTGACTTACAGGATTCATCAAAAGCTCCTCTTTAAAATGCTTGTATTGAGACCTCTTCTTAGCTAATTCTGATGACCAAAGCCTTCGATCTAACGGCAAATACCCCAATAAGAGCTGCTCAGTGACATTCAGTAAACCAAAGTGAAAATTCTACACATTTTAAATGCAACCAATACAGTTCAGTCTGTCTTCATGATATCTACAGCAATTTATGTTAGAGTAAAACTTCTAATAATTTTTATGAAGATTTAAGTATGAAAGATGTAGTCTATGAGATTGAGAAGTATGTTGTCACTGTTCTAAAGCCGATGCTCCTCCCCACATAAATGGTCAAACGGAGTGCATCCGCTCTAAGATACAACACAAATGTTCAGAAACCTTCCTCGTTTAGTGTTCACACCCACAAGGAGGATATGAACAAGCCGTGAATCGAAGTTGCCCACAATATGACAAAATAGTAGAATACTTCGATGAAAATTTTATTTTAAGAAACACTTTTGTTTCACTTTGTTTTCACCTTCTTTCTCATTATTTCTTAAGATGCTTAGTTATTTTTAAAAAATATATTATTACCAATAAAAGCAATTTATTGGTATTGAATAAGTTACAAATAATATAATTATTTTGTAATAGTTAATATTATGAATAGGAGGCACTAATGACCTATTTAAACTTGTAAAGGGTAATAATAATTAGAGAATTAACACTTATTTTAAAGTCTAATAATCCCTAACAACAAATAATAATAATAGAAATTCATATTTTATTTTTATTAAAATTCTCCAATAATTTATGATACACATAACTTTACAAACAGCTACCTAGATGCACTGAAAATTTAAATAACTCCGAACCTTCCACACTGTAGAACGAATGCCAGCACCATCTGGTATGCCCTGTGATGCAAGTCTCCGCAATTCACCCATATTTATAACCTTCCTTGAAAGCTAAATTAAAGGAAACAATAATCAATTCATTGTAAAGGAAACAACACATACGCAAAAAGGGATGAGAGGTGCGTGTTGTGCCCTCTGAGGAAGAGCACACTGTTGTGCCCTTAATAAGCTCGGCTCCCGAATATATTGTTATAATCGAATTCGTTCATTATATAGAACTCGTCAAGTTCGTTATCCACATAAAAAATTAAAATTAATTCAATATATGTAATTATATAAATATAAATGGATTACATTTACTTAAGGTAACCAAACCAAACTAATCCTTTATCCCCATCAATTGGGTCTGGTATATGAACCCTATTACACCATTCTGCTCTATTAAGGGTTATATCTTCAGTTAATTTTAATAAATTCATATATTTTCTTAATACGGCATCATATGTCAATTTAGATCAATCCTCTGATGTTTCCATTACCCATGATCGTGTCTTTTTTCTTTACTACTGTATCAATTGGTTTACCTTGTATGTGTTTAAAACCACTTTAATTTAATTTCTCCAAACTTGTCCTCAATTAATGCGACCCCTACTATTCCACGAATCTTTTTATTCCTAATTTTATCTTTTATAATCTTATCGCACATCTACCTTAATATTTTCATTTCAACAATACTCATTATTTATGTGATCTTCCTTAATAGCCTAACATTCAGATAGAGTCGCCAGTCTAATATCTATTATATAAAAATTTTATTTTAATTTTGGAAGTATCTGTTAATCATATAAAACGGAATAAGCACGGCTCCACTTGAGCCAACTGATATATAATTTTAAAGAAAAATAGGTAAACAAATGTTTTCCAATCACATAGGTACAAATATTTGATCAACTTTATTTTCTGAAGGGACAATAAACTCAACAAACTCTACATAATAATCCAATCAATCATAAAAATATATCAGGAGCCATGACACACATTCAGAGCCCTAAATTATGCTAAATTTAAGAAAACATAACAGAATTTGAGCATACAAAACCTAAATTATGCTAACCTCTTGGATGAGCAGAGCATGGCGAGAAATGTCTTCAGCTGAAGAACTCCCGGAGCTCCTCCCATTATCACTATTAGTACTCAACGGATCCCTAACTTCCTCTTTCGGAGGCTCGGGTCTCGTCGCCACCGGAACAGAAGGCTGAGCCGGAGACTCCGCGGCGGCGGAGGAAGTGATGGGCGGTTTAGAGGCGGATGAGGAACCAGTGGCAGCGGCGTAGCGGCCAAGGAAATGGTCTTCGTCGGGAGATTGAGACGGAGACGAAGGCGGAGGAGCGGATGACCATAGAGAGTTGTTGAGCCAGTCGGGGACTCGCTTCTTCACCATCTCGATCTCGGCGTTTCCCACAATTGTTGAGAGAGAGATAGAGAGAAGAAAAAATGAGATGCATGTACAATGAATAGATAAGACATTTTTTAAAAAAACTAAGCAAAAGATTTATCATCGATAATAGAATTTGAGTTTTATAGGTTTTTTTTCATAAATTTAGTTATTTATAATAATTAACTAACGAAAATATTAAAAATATTTTATTTTTGTACAATTCTTAAATTAAGTAATATATATTTTTCTTTTTTTTTCTCTCTCTCTCTCTCTATATATATATATATCCTAATTTAAAATATTTTTAATTTTTTTTAAAGATGGCGTATCACTTAAATCAAGCAATCTCTCTTTTTGTACTGGGCAAAACAACTCGTCGCCGTAACACATATAAACGATACACAGTCGCACACAAACGATACATTTTCAAAACTATTTTATTATACACATAAGTCTGATACATTTTCAAATCTATAAAATCATAAATTTTGATATATATTTCTAACTCGTCGCAACTAAATGTGACCACTGATACATTTATATATGGTTAGCGAAAATGTTTTCGTAAAGAACATAAGTCACCAATATATTTCAACTCCAGTTCATTATGCATATGCCACTGATATATTTATTAGTATTAAGTATTTGTTATAATATCTTCTTACAACATAATTTTAAATTGATAAAATGTATCAGTGATTTATGATAACTGTGTGCATTTAGTAATAACATACAACTGATAATTGTATCAGTGTTCAACAAATAAATGCTTTAAAAATTGTTCAATACAGAATTTGCAACTGATAATTGTATCAGTTGCATACTGATCATATAGAGAATATTTATCAAAAAAATCACTGAACCTTTATTCAACCAAATTCATTTACACTGTGAAATTTATCATATCTCGCTACATTCAAATTCAATAAATCATTCTCCAACAATGTACCCACCGAATCGATCAAACATACCTCATTTGCGATCAGAACCCCAATAACAACCGGCACTAGAGCAATGCACGTAACCCACCCTTCCCTCTTAAAAGTCATCAGATACGCAAAAATCGCCATGACAAATAGCATGGTGGCTTCGATGATCTAGTTGAACAATACCGAGAGGTAGCGAAGGTAGATGCTGCCCCGACAACGGAGGCGCATAACACAATGCTGAGAGTGGCGATTCTAAAAAATTGGAAGCGAGATTTGATCCGTCAGAGGAAAACCATTTGAAGACAGGTGCCTTGTGTTTGTGTAAGGCCCTTAATGGCTGCAGAAAATGGCGCATAGTAAGTTGGAAATTATCATTTTTATTTTTCTCCCTTTAAATAGAAATGATATAATTTTAAATAGGGGTAAATTAGAAAACGGAAAAAATAAATTTTAAATAGGGGTAAATTAGACATTAAAAATTACTTTAAATTATAAAGGACTAAATCTATTAAAAAAATGTTATGGGACTAAATCTCTTATGATACCTTAAAAAGTGATTAATATTTAAATTCTTCTTTTAAAAACTCTTTAATTATTAAGTAATAAATTTATTTTTAATTTTAATTAAAAATAATGAAAATTATATATAACTAAAAAATATACCATTAGAGATGTCTAAAAAACTTAATTTTTTTTAAAAAAGAGGAAGAAATAAAATTAGATTGTTTGTAATACTTTTTTATAGTAGTTTTTTGTTTTTTTTATTTTTTATTAAAATATTTAATATATTTTTTTTATTTTTAAATTATAGTGTTTGAATACTAACATAATTTTTTGAAAAATTTAAAGATCGGTATTTTTTTAAACCTTATAAAAAATTTAGTCTTACAACTTTTATTTTAAGAGATTTAATCCTATTAATTTAAAATAATTATATTATGTCTAATTTGTTCTTATTTAATAGTTAATCTTTTTCGTTTTGAACAAGCGAAAAAATTTAAGTAATACATTTATCGTGTCATCATAACTGTTAGGAATAGAAAGTGATATATTTTCACTTAACTAATATCTCAATTTTATAAACTGATCAATATATCACTTATCGAATAGGACTAAGACTGTAAAAAAAATTATTACAGGACAAACTCTATTATCAGTTGATAATATTACTTATACTAAAATTACTCTAATTTTTTTTTTGTTGTGAAAAAGTTAACTTTTTTAATAGAGAATATTATAATTATTTTACTTCAAAAAATTTAAAGTATTTGGAATAAGTATATGCTTTTTTTTTAAAGAAAAAGTATAAAAAATAGTAATATTTTAGAAATGCAAAACAGTACAGTTTGAAAGTTACTTTTCTTACTAAAAAATTAATTTTTAAGAGATGACAAACAAGAGGTTAAAGCTATTTAAAAAAATTTAATTACTAAAAGTAAAAATATAGTAAAACAATTTCAATAGTTTTACCGTAAATTTACTTTTATTCCAAACTAAAAATAACTGCAAAATATATCTAAAATAAAAAATATAAAAAATTTGTTATATTTTTTTTTGAACACTATATATGTTAATTTATGAAGTTATTATTATTTTATTTATACAAGCGAGAGATACGATTAGAGAGAGGTAGAAGCGGAATTGAAAAAGAGTAAATTAGATTTAAAAATAAAAAAAGGGAGCTTTTCATTTTAACTATGGGTTGAAGATGAATAAAAATTTTTGGATTGACACGTTGGGTTTGATTGGTAACTAACTTAAAATTTTTATTTTAAAAAAAAATTAATCAAAAAAATTAAATTGAATTCAAAATAGATTTTTTAATAAATTAGCTTTTAAATTAATTATTCTGAAATTAGTAAATTGGGTAAAATTTAATTATTTTTGCTTTTTGATAAATTTAGATAGTATTTTCATTCTATATAATTAATTATAATGGTATACATAGTTAGTATTGGTAGTAAATAAGTTATTAAGGATATTATTGTTTTTTATAGTTAGATAAAAAATTAAATAAAATATTTTAAAAATTAGTGTTTTGATTTGATTTTATGTATTTTAATTTTTTTTTATTTTTCTACCAAACAAACTATATTATCTTTTTTTTGTGTATTTTTAGCTAAAAAATTAAAATATTCAATTAATTTAATAAATCTCGACATCAATTTATTATCTGTTGTAATATAGATAGTAGAGACTGATAAAGGTGTCTTTTTGTTGGTAAAAGGATTTATTTTTGTTAATTTCTGAGGCTCTTTAGAGTGAGATTCACACTTTATTCAATGTGGATGTGTAAAGAGAAAAATTGTAATTACATGTGAGGGAAAAATGTATGTATTTATTTTGGCAAAATCATTTATGAGTGAGTGAGTTTTAGCTCCAAAGATAATTACTTAAAGTTGGGAAAAAATGAATTGTGAGAGCATTTGTTCCACATTACTTAGGAGATAGAAACTTAAAAAAAGCTTATAAGAGCCAAGAACTTAGATTTGGGCTCCAATAGGTATCAAGTTTTGTGAACATGGAGGATCTACCTAAAAGTGAATTTAGGCCTAACCTAACAAAACACGTACATGCATTGTTGGCAGGCATGTTAGGTTAGGGTTGGGCTCGGGTGTAAGCTTTTGAGTCAATTCATTTATAATTTTTTAGATCTAACTCGAAAAAACACAAGTTCATGCTCCGTTATCGCCCAGGGCAGGACGGGACACAAGTGTGGGCACTTGGGTCGATCTATCTATCATTTTTTGGACTGGATTTGTTTTAATAATTAATTTATTTCATTATTACTCTTGATAATTAAATAATTTATCTAATTATTTTTTCTTCCAAATTTGTACCCCTCCAGATTCGAAAAGTCTTGGTTCGATTTAAATTTGTGTTGGTTCAAGTTTAAATCTTCGCACTGATTCGAGTGAAACTGAACCAATAAATGGTGGGTTCTTGCACTTGTTCAGCAATGGCGAAAAGCCACTTCTTTTCCTATTCAAAGGTTGTCCCTCCGCCAATTTAATTCATTCAATCTCGAAAGTTCCCCTCTTGCTTCTTTATTCTGCTTCGAGTTCTAGAGAGTTTAAGTCACTATTGGTTTGGTGTGTGTGCAGACAGTTGTATTTCTTCTGCACACTGTGATTATTTATTTTAGGAGGTAGACGTCCAATTTTTGCAAGCACCAAAGTGATGTCGAATATTGCCTTAAGAATATAACGTCAAACGCTAGACTCAATCACATTTTCTGCCGTCTGATTAAAGTTTTTTTCTAATAGTACTGTAAGAATTTCATTTTAAATTGTTTTGTTTACAATAGCATTGTTCTTCTTAACTTTTAATTTTATATATTCTGGTGATCTTTCCTCTGTGTTAAAAAACTGTTTTAAAATCTGTTTATTTTCTCTGTATCTCTGACATGGGCGACGCAACTAAGCTCCTAGTGGAGTCAATTGACCCCCATTAAATTTTTTAAAAAAAAATATTATTATAATAATTTTTTAGTTGGTGTATAACTAATCTTATTAAAAAAACTTAATTGACCCCGTAATAACATAAAATGCTATACAATTATCTTCAACATATTGCATTAGATTATTTCTCATAGTATTTTTATTTCGATACATTCAGAGTTCTAATGGATACGTGTAATTTAATTTATAATATACTAATAATAGATGGTTAATTATTAACTAGTATAAAAATTATTAACTTATAAAATAAATAAAAATTATTAAATTTTTAAATGACTCCATCAATAAAAATTCCTAAAGTCGCCATTGATCTTTGATGTATTTCGTTTTTCAATTTTTCTATTTCTTTTTTAACAGTTTAAATAACAACCTTAAGGAAAAGTTCCTCTTCTTGAAAAATTCTATTTTAAGAAAACCAGTTTCAAATTTTCTGGTTTTTTGCCTTTTTTTGTTTCTTATGTGTTTCTTTTTTAATTTCTGCATACAGTTTTGGTTCAATCCGACAGATTGTATACATTTGAATAACAAGAAGACAGAATATCGTTTTGCAAATATATTGTTGGTTTTTTTAAGGAAAAAAAGCTGTTTTGTTGTTACACCTTCTGGAATTTACTGTTACTACTTTATTTTGTTTACAATTGTTTGTTCCATGTTATGTGTTATTTTGGATTATTGCAATAATGGCAACCGAAATTGAAAGCACTCCGACTATTATCTCAGTGATTGCTATTGCTATTGGGATGACTACTATTCATGCACTTATTCTTATCATGGTTTCGGTGAACGATGAAAAAAAAAAGTTAAAAAAATTCAACAAGACTAAATTTAACATATGGCAATAAAATATGCTTTTTTATCTCACGACTCTTAAATCTGCCATGGTTTCTTTAAGAAAATGCTTTTGCTCTAACTGAGAATGAGACAAATCGACAAATATGTACTGCAGTCGAAGCATGAAAAGCATGCTAATTTTTTATGTCAGAACTACATTTTTAACAGTTTAGATAACACGTTGTATAATGTGTACAGTCCACTAAAGACAACCAAGAAACTATGGGAATCTCTGAATAAAAAATATGAAGATGCCAGCATGAAAAAATTCGTTGTCGGGTGATTCCTCAAGTATTTGGTGGTGGATTTCAAGATTGTCATCAGTCAAGTTCAAGAATTTCAAATGATACTGCATGAAATTCATGCAAATGGAATGTCATTGAGTGAATCCTTTTAAGTGGCGGCTATTATAGAGAAACCGTCACGTTCCTGGAGGGATTTTAACAACTACTTGAAGAGGACAATCATTGTCCTCTTCAAGTAAAGAAACGAGACTTGAAGATCTGATAGTCATATTGAGGATTGAAGAGGACAATCATTGTTCAAAAAAGATAAAAAATCGAGGGTTCTAGTTCAATGCTAAGGCAAATGCGGTGGAACATACCCAGAGAGAGAGAAAGTGAAAGAATTATAACTAAAAGGTCAAAGGTGGTGATTCAAAGAATTTTAAAAAGAAATGCTTCGTATGTGATCAATCAGACTACCGTGCGAAGGATTGTCGTAGCTGCAAATACCATGGTAGTACCTCCAAAAAGCCAAAGCATGCTCAAGACAATATCTTTGAGATAGAGAATCTTTCTTCTTATGTGTCTGGGATGAATTTGATGGTTGTGGTGTCCGAGACAAATTTGGTAGGATCTAACCCTA
The DNA here is from genome assembly GCA_034768845.1 of Heliamphora exappendiculata. Classification (NCBI taxonomy): domain Eukaryota; kingdom Viridiplantae; phylum Streptophyta; class Magnoliopsida; order Ericales; family Sarraceniaceae; genus Heliamphora; species Heliamphora exappendiculata. Next base: position 10,983 of record JAOTRH010377002.1, on the reverse strand, counting down.
AAAAGTGGTGAGTGAATACCGGTGCAACCCAAAATGTTTGTGCAAATCAGAAAATATTCACCACTTATCAAGTAGTGACAAGTGAAAAATAACTCTTCATGGAAAACTCCTTTACTGCAAAGGTCAATGGGTAAGGAAAGATTATGCTGAAAATGATATTAGGCAAGGAACTGACACTGAACAATGCCCTACATGTGTCAAAAATTCGCAAAAATATTGTGTTAAGATCATTGTTAAACAAGAATGGCTTTAAATTAGTCTCTGTATTTGACAAATTTGTACCGAGTAAGGATGGCATGTACGTATGAAAAATGTACATGTTCGATGATCTGTTCAAACTCAATGTACTCACTATTATGCCTAAAATTAATAAGACTACATCTTCTACTTATTTGATTGAGTCTTTTTTTATGTAGCATGATAGATTAGGTCATATTAATTTTGAATTTTTGCGTATATTGATTTATATGAATTATTTGCCTAATTTTAATGTTGACTTGATTCATAAATGTGAAACTTATTGTAAGACCCTGATTTCGTAATAATAAAAATTCGAGAAAAGTAATAAAAAACTGCTCGATAAGGGAAGCCAAACTTCAAATTTTCTTGTCAAATATGAAGGTAAAAGAAATAATTTTTTCTTTGTAAGTATAACATCTCGACTCTTCTCGTGGCAACAAGATTGTCCGTTTTAAATAAAAGCCCTTACGGTTTTGTTCTTTCTAGGGGTCTCTCATCTTTGCATTACTCTGCTCAAGCACGCTTAACTACGGAGTTCTGCTAGGGTCTCTACCACCTGGAAAAATGCCTTATTGCTGTATAATGATCTATGGTTTTCTTTTATAGCATATGAACTCCCTCTTCCTTAACGATGTGGGATATCAAGATAACACAATCCACCCCCCTTAGGGCTGTACGTCCCCGTGCAGTAGCCTGCCAGCTACCAGTCCTTATCTACCCGCCCACTTAGTAGCCCGCCCACATATCACGCGAGACAGCAGTGGCCCACACTCAGAGGTAAGGAGAGTCGGCTCTGATACCATTTGTAACACCCCGACCTTTCTCATGGCTACGATATTGTCCGCTTTGGACAAAAATCCTCACGATTTTGTTCTTCCCAGGGGTTACCCATCCTTGCATTGCTCCCGCTCAAGCACGCTTAACTGCGGAGTTCTGCTAAAGTTTCTACCACCTGAAAAAAGGCTTTGTCGCAGTATAATGGTCCAAATTTTTTTCTTTATAGCCCAGGAACTCCATCCCCCTTTTCGATGTGGAATACCAAGATATCACAGTAAGAAACTCCCAAAACAACCCATTTATAACCCAAGGAGATAACCTCAAGATAAAGTTTAATAAAATTCCACCAAGCGAAGTCCACTCGAGTGGTGAGACACCCGAGAGCTCACTGCCCAAAAGTCTGAAATTTTTTCTAAGTGTTGAAAAGTCACTCATATTTTTCATACTTGGAACATAGTTTTAGATAGGCAAGATTATGAAATAAAAGATACATTTGATTATGAAATAATCTCTTTCAATCCAAAAACCTGAAGTCAAACCTTCAAGATCATAATATTTCATTAAAATTAAGGAATTCAACCCATCAAACAAGCCTAACGCCCTCACATATATATGAATCATGAATATATGGCCTTAGAGCCTTACAACACTAGTATTCTAACCTTAAAAAAAAAAAAAATCAAACCAAGTGCTAAAAAATAAGTATTACATTTACACTTTTATTTCTCAAAAGATGCTATCAAAGAATGTGTAATTCTAGCAACTACTCAAAAGGGTCCCACGACCATCTAGCTTACTCCAACACTTTTTTTTCGCTATTACTTGAAATGTTAAACAATATGAACCGAGACTCATAGAAAAAAGACTAACAATGAGCATATGCATGACATGCGATGATGGTTATGCGGGATGCAACATATAAGTTTCTTCAAAACCAATTCTATTTGTTCCAAATCAACCTCCCGTCACATAACTGAGTTTTTAAGTAAAGAATATAGTTCAAAGTTCCATGGTAGTCGTTGAGCTAACCTTTATAACTTGTCACCCCCATCATTTCCCAACCAACCCCAAAGTATTCCGACACTCCACAATTCATTCATTTCATCCAATTATGGCTTACCAACCCAATTCGTTTATTGATTTAATCAAGTACAAAAGCTGGATAACGCCTATAGACCCAGGCGTATTTATCACTATCGGGCCACGTGAGTCCCAATGGATAAATACCCATTCTATAGCCCGACGCGGAAAGCACATATTTTTTTATGTTTTTCAAAAACATTGATGGGTGGGTTGCCCAAGAGCATGCTTTTACAGGAATTAAACTGAAGAAAAGGCATACCTTACATTGCGCAAATTTTTGATCTTTCACCGATGAGCGACTCGTGCCCAAACTTAAACATTCAATTCCGTCGCACGGTACTTTAATTATGTCATTTTTGTTTAACAACCAATACGAGTCCAACCGTTAACCCGGTTCCTTTCACCCAACCCCACGCCATTACAGTTCTAATTTCAACCATCACATAAATCCTTATAGTTCATATTTTCGAATATAAAGGCTAAAAACCCCTAAGTTAACACTTCCATACCAATCAAATTTAACGGATTACCGATTTTATACCAAACCCCCAATCCATTACCCACCGTTTTTCACATATCATTCAAAATCATGGAATATATATGCAAGAGGTTAACACGGCCCCAATTTGTTCAATAAGTTCATCAATTTCAATATACAGGTCTCTTAACCAAAAAGTCCCAAATTTCATGATTTTGATTCAAATTCAAACCCTAGTCCAACATTTCTCAATCTTGATCATATCCAACGATAATAAGAATGTAGAATCATGTTAAATCACCCGTAGATCTAAGATTTAATATTTTTTTTAACACAAAACCCTTACCTAGGGCTTCAAAAACACTATTTACATGCTTTTATATTCATAAAATCAAAAATCCAACTCCTATCACATAGATATTCAAGAATAGTTATAAATCTTATCTTTTTGAAACTCTAGCACCAAGAGAACCTCGTTAGCAAGCTCCAATCACAAGAATTTCCAACCGAAATGCGAGAAAGAAGCCTCCAACAAGTATTCCACCGAGAGGAAAATAAGAAATCACCACAAAGAGAAGCAAAGAGAGCTCGAAGAACCCTCCAAACCCAACTCTAGCTCTTGACCTCTATTCTAGAGAGAGAGAGAGAGAGAGGGAGAGAGAGGAAAGAAAAGAATGAAAAAAAGGCTAACTTGCGACTTTAAAAAGTCTGTTTGTTGATAGCCCACTCGAATGGATCTCCTACCGCTCGAGCAGTCCCTACTTACCCAAACTCTCTGCCACCTCTCCGCTCGAGCGGGCTCCCCACCGCTTGAGCAGTCATTGCTAGGTGAAAATCCAAGCAAAAGATGCAAAACTAAACCAAAATATAAACCAAACATCTCACAACAATGTTCTCATACACTACTAAACATTCAATTGTTAGTAGCAATGTTAACATGCTCAAGTTTTAATTCTTACACATGATTTATACGTTTAATCGTTTTTCACCACGTTCATCATAACTCGTTTTCATTAATTCTAAAAAATAACAAGGGACTAGGTCCCTACACTTATGCAAACGCAAAATTATCTAAAATGCCTTTTCAATCAGTGAAAAAGAGCACCAAATCTCATGATTTAATCTATATTGATATATGTAATTTGAAATTTATTCAAGCACAAGAACATAAAATGTACTTTATTACCTTTATAAATAATTGTATTAAATATTGTTATGTATATTTGCTACGAAATAAAAGCAAAGCCTTAGCAACGTTTGTAAGACACATATCACAATTCTCTCACTAGCCTTAGATAATTGAACAAAGTACTATGATGTGCATTTACTCTTTAATTCAAGGATGCGATGCCTAGTCTTTACTTTCATAAAAAAATAAAAAAAAAATTGAATTTAAAACAAAGAAAGAAAAAAATGGCTTTAAAATGAAAAAATTTAAATTTTAAATGAAGAGAGAGAAAGAGATAACGAGATGCCATGTAAAACACATATCACATTAACACTTGTAATATAGATACACAATGACTCAACAACTTACTATTAAGCAATTTGAAATTAAATCTTTTAGCTAATTTAATAGACCCGTTTTACAAATTATTGGATCAGCAGCAGTGAATCATTACAAAAACTCATCCAGATAGTGTCGCTTTAAAGCAGTCCCCACTCTAAAGAACAAAAAATAAATTAACAAAAAGATAAAACTGCAGAGGAAACTAAGAAAAATGAAAACAATCACCGGTCTAATTCGCAATTATTCAATACTCTTGAAATAAGTCAAGTTAATGCATTAACTTTTTATTGGCGTAAAAATCCAACACGTAAAAATATGCCATTAATTAATTATAATCGAGTATTACTCAAGAACAATGAATAATTTCTCCGAATGTGTGTGCATGCGCGTGAGTGTGTGTGCATGTGTGTGTGTGAGAGAGAGAGAGAGAGAGAGAGAGAGAGAGAGAGAGAGGAACATGAAGATCCAGCAATATTTTCAGTGTAAAATTTCAGTAAATTTGAGTACCCAAAGTGCATTCCAATAAAAGTAAAAAGGTAATTACCCAAAAAAATAAAGTAAAAAGGTGTCCCAGTGCACCAGAAGTGGAGGTCTGGAGGGGAAAACCTTTACTGTTGAGTACATTCCAATCAAATGATAAATAAAGCATTAACAAAAAAAAAAACTATCTTCTTCTTTATAGAACACCAAAGAAGGGATTGTTTATTGCACCATTCAATTCAGTGCCAGCTGAGTTCAGCACTTCCTTATCAATTTTGTCTCTGGGTAGAAACAAGAACTCGCCGCCTTCAATTTTCTCAAACCCGCACAGCTCAAGAAACTCAATGCCGCCTTTCAATGCGCCGACTCTAGCCTATTATAATACAAATAAAGCATGGAGGACCCACAGTTGACAACAAAAAACATAAAAACAAAAGAATCGGCCTTTTTTCTAAATTTTGTAAAAAGAGGTTTGTTATCATTACATTAATTTGATTGTCATAATAAGATCGGCACGAGATCCTCTGTCCAAAAATTACTTGTCATTCTATTCCAAATTTCCAATGCATTTGAAGCCGTTGAATCATGTCTCGAGATTTTTGTGGATAGAGATTCTCATATGATCCAACGGCATTCAGTGTATTAAGTAGAGGGACGGAAAGTTCATAGAGAATCCCTAGCCAATAAGAAGACCTTGACTGTTGATTCATAAAGTGAACTCGAAAGTGAAAAGTTACATAAGTTACATGACACACTCATGACAGAAGGTACCATTTATTGATATGAAATTTATTGACTTGTCTTCTAACATACAGTTTCGAAAATGTGTGAAATGGATGTTCTCACCTGAAAGGTAGCATTGCTGAGTCTAATTTTTCGGAATTTCTCCTCATTGAGATTTGTTGCAACGTTCCTTACGTAAGTTAGGAGAGTATTAAATGCTGTCTTTACTTTGGCTTCATCACCCTAGTACCATAGAAAAACAAATGAAAAGGAAGTTACTGAACCATGGAATTCAGTAAATTAAAGCACATAATTAAGAAAGCATTAACATAATTATCTTCTAAATCTTTAATTTTTAATAAGAAAGCTACGGAAATCATGTTTCTCCATTCCACGCGATCAAGGATTACAATTTTAGTTAAACCAAAGGGGTTCATTATATACCCTCAGTAAGTTATTGAAAACGATTCCAAATGTGCAAGTCAGTTTAACTATACTGTACAGGATCACAGGTTTATAGCAAACTTAAGCTCTTGTTTGGATGTAGGTGGTGCTCAAGTGGGAAGACAGATCCAAAGCAAGAAACTTTCATTACATACTCCCTACACTTTCTGTGCGAACGGAATGTGTGTAACAAAGTTAATCAAACTTCTCATTACATATTCCCTACACCTTTTCTGCAAACAAAATGTGTGTAAGAAAGTTAAATTGATTACACAAATATTAGTAGTGTCTCAGTTTTCCTTTTATCTTCATTCTAACCTTTATGCTTTTTCAACAATTAGAACCATGCCCACTCCAACCCTGTAATATGCCTTGACGACACTACAACTACAATATTTACTGGCCTATCATACAACAAAATCTGAAGGAAATTACATAATTCCACCATCCAGCAATCTGTGTGTACTCTCCGGTTCCCACCAGTTGAGGCTGTGTTTATTAGAGATGAGGGAAAAAATGAAGGCACAAGCATATATGTGTGTGTGTGTGTGTGTGTTCCTATAGAAATAAATGTGTATACGAATATTTTTTCGTATGTATATATTATGTACAGTGTACACATATATAAATGTATTATATATGTGTTGTGTACGTGTATATTATGTATGTAGGTGTATCAAAAAATATGAGAAATTTTACCTACATCTCATTGGAACTGGAAACATAAAAATAAAATAAAATGGAATGGAACATTTTTGTCAGTTTTATAAAAACTTAGTACATTCCAGGCATCATTCTAGGCTAGCATACCAAATATAGGAATCAGAATGGGCAGTGTATTCTTGGATTGATTTCTACATTGTAACCAAACACTAGAATGGATATGGCTATTCCTACCACATTTTTTTCCAGATTCATTCCAATTTCGATTCCATTCCTACTCAAAATCATTCCAATAAACCAAACGGTACCCAAGGAATTCAACTATTTCCTTCTCAATGAAATGGAGTCACCTCATGTTATTCAATGTTCATTCACCACTAATTCTTAAAAACTTGGTTCATGGCCACCCAACAAGTTGAAAAAACTCCAGTTACAACCTCTTCTGCTATTTATCATATTTATCTCCTCAATATTACGATTAATAGAATGCACCTATTTTACTAGAACTCAAGAATCAAGATCAAAATAACTGCCTTTCTCTCTTGCATTTTAGAGAAAAATTTGGGGGAAAATAAAAAATGATAAAAAGAGAAAAAACACATTGAACATGCAGATGAAAGGATCAAGATAAAACTTTATTCCAAGGACAAAAACAAAATCAAAAACTATTTTTTCCCCTTTTCTTGGGTTACACCAATTTTTTCGCTTTCCCTTTTTCTTTATTTTTATCCCATTTATGGTTCCTTCTTCTTCTTCTTTTTTCCATTTGGGGGCGGGGAGGAGGCATTTATTACAGAAAGAAAAATCTGTTATCCTTCTCCCAAGGAAATAAATAAATATGTGAATCCCAGGCATATGGAGTAATCACTAATGTCTAATTACCTTATGGTTCTGCTTGAGAGATCGTAGGCATTCTCTCATTTGCTCAGCCTTGGAAGCAGGCCTGACGGGCAATGAACTCTGCAATTTTAAAATGAAGACATACTTTTAAACACAAAACTTAACTAGATTCCACAGATACAACAGACCCACATTTATACATTCATTAGGATGAATACAAACCTTCTTTTCCTCTACAACAGGAGCAGAAGCTTTTGCAGCAGCAGGGTCTTCTGGTGGCAATCCAAGCTTCCGCCTTCTTTCTGCCTGTTAAACGTGACAAAACATCTTAAAGAAATTATGATTTATAATCAACTAATGGTTTTGAATCAGCTCTTAGAAATCGCAATTGTATATCTTTTGCCATCTTAACCAATTTTATTTGCATTCTGGAACTTTTAATGCATATAAGTGCAAGTTCATGTTCCTTTTTCTCAGCTCGATATCAAACTTATAGGGCCTGACTTAGCTTTTCAGCTAAAAACACTTTGATCACAAACGACGTAATATTTAATATGGCTGGACACAGTCACACAGCTCCAGTTGAACAGTTGAACTATCCATTTAGCTTGTTATGCAATTGTAGTTAAAGAGCTAATGGACCTCACTTTTGTGTCAATTCCCTTTTCATTATATGGAACTTGTCCTACTCAAATACAAGGCCTTATTATTCAACACGGCCACAGTCAACAGAGAAAAAACACATCGTTAAGGACGCCCTTTTATTTGTTTTCACATTAAAAAATTATCATAGAGCCAGTTTGCGGTGAGGTTCGTCGGCGGTGGCGGCGAGGGTCATCGATGGTGGCAGCGAGAGTTGTCAACAGTGGTGGCACGATCGGTGTGTTGGACGAGTGTGTGTGAGATGTGTAAAATCATGTGTTTAGTTCACACCTAGGGTTTTGGCTGTAAGCTAGGTAGAAAACGGGAGTTCAAGATACGATTTTAGTAGTCTACGGGAAAATCTTGCCAAGCTGAGTCAGATGTTTGCCATGCTGAGTCAGGTGTTAAAATGGGTTTTGAGCTTGTGATTTTAGTATGAAAACGGATTTTGAACCTGCGTTTTTGGAAACAACGCTACTTCCCAAATAGTTTTAAAGCAACACTATTTTTAATAATAGTTTTTTAAAACACGTTACTTTGAAAAAAAATTCAGCAAAACCAGGTACCACTTGACCAAGAAGGCCAGTGATTCCTTATTTTAATTTTCCCAACTACATTTGCCAAATGTACCCGTTCAAATTACTAGCACATTCCCATGCCCTCATACAAACATTGGTTCCATCCTCAAAACAAGGGAGGCATCAGGCTTGAAAGAATGCAAGGATCCCCTTGATGACATCTACATGTTAGGATTTTAGGTACAAATTCCCTAACGCAGCGAAAAAAGAAACCACGGTTTCAATCCACATAAAGCAAATAAAGAATACCAAAAACATAAAAGATATACGTGGTTCGGCTGACTACCTACCTCCACATAAAAGAAAAAGGAATAATCCACTATTATCAATAAAGATTACAAAAACTAACTCTACATTCTCTGATATCTAAACTAAGCCTTACTCTAGTATATCTGAGCCTCTCTTTACACTATCTGACCTCAACCTGAGCCTCTCTGGTGTATCATCACATTGTACCTCACTCTCACCACTTTTTACAACTTCTCTCACAACCCTAAACAACATATAGAGTCCATATATATATAAGCCACGACCAAAAAATCCTAAAAACGCTTCAGGATGTCGCGGCGGTGTTCAAGCGCCTAGCTAGCGCATGATTCTATCCTCTAGGTGCCCAAGCGCCATGCAAGCACTCAAGCGCTCAGTGAGCGCCCAACGAGCGCTAACTTCTGAACTGGCTAGTTTCTTAAAAAATTTGAGCCACAAACCCAACAATCTCCACCTTGCCTTAAATTTCTCAACCATCTTAAAGAACTGTCGGTGTTGCCTCGACCTGCACCCCTTTTCATGGGTATAGGTGCTCCACCCTCTCTGTTCATAATCAACACAGCCTTCTATGGTGACTCTACTTTCTCTGACACTGCTACTTGCTGCTGATCTGTGCCTAATCTGCCTATAGCACTCTTGTAAGACGAAGGACCTCCACTGCTGCTGATCTCTGCTCTCAATAAGGATTACAAGAACGAGCTCTACACTCTCTTATCTCTAAATTGAGTCTTACTCTAGTGTATCTGAACCTCTTTTTACACTATCTGGCATCAACCTAAGCCTCTCTAGTGTATCCTCACATTGTACCTCACTCTCACCACTTTTTACATCTTCTCTCACAACCCTAAACAACATATAGGATCCATATATATAAGCCACGATAAAAAAATCCTAAAAACGCTTCAAGACGTCACGGCGGCGCTTAAGCGCCCAGCTAGTGCCTAGCTAGCGCACGATTCTGTTCTCCACGCACTCAAGCGCCCAGCGAGAGCCACATAGGCGTTCAAGCGCTCAGCGAGTGCCAACTTCTGGACTGGCTGGTTTCTTGAAAGATTCGAGCCACAAACCCAACACTACATGCCTCCCTCCCTTCTCCTTTTTACCTTCATTTAACCTATCCACAAACTCTCCCCTTAGTTGTGAGCTACTGAGCTCCGTATCCACCTGCCCAACTTTGACCGTATTCCTTATATCATCAACGTTTAGTCCCTTGTTGCTGGCTTAATTCTTACATATAGCTCCCATACTGGGAATACTTCTTTCAACACCATAACCAAACATTGCCTTCACATGTGGTGTTTTTCTCTTGCAGTTTTTCTCTAGATGCTGATGCTGTTAATGCTTTTTTGGGAAAATTAAAGTTGCTCAAACTAATCTTCTCACATATCAAACAATTCCTAGCACATATCCTATTTTTATATTGGCCGACATTGTCGGCCCATTATTGCGAATTGATTGCTGTACTCGCAAGGCCTTCACAGAAATAGCTTAGAGCCCAGATAAAACCTATGTTATAGCACAGATAGAGTGTAATATTTGTAAATGATTGAACTAGCATATAAACACAATGCTAATAAAGTATCTGGACCTTATCTTCTTCCAATTTCTGTCGAATCTTTTCCCTAGCTCTTTTCTCTTCGTCTTTCTCAGCTTTCCGCAATGCCATCAATCTGCAAGAGCATGAACAAGTTTTCCAACAGTGATATAAAATAACTGTCGGACACCCCAAAAGAGAAGACACAAATGTCACACAAATACCGTTTTCTTTCATTTTCTTCCTCAATTCGCTTCGCTTCAAGAAGTTCCTTGCCCACTCGAATCCTCTCCTAAAGCAAATAAATAAAAAATTATTAAAGAACAGAAAAATGGAATTACACTAGCCAGAAAAATATCAGAAAATGCCGGATCATGTGTCATAAAATTGGATCAGGCATACACATATTAATCAATCGGAAAGAGAATTGAAAGATAAGTTAACCTAAGAAGAGAATCCCAATAAGTATTAAAAGTATATCGTTAATGCGAACAAATTTGGGCAAACAAGAAATAAAAATCAAACAAAAAGTGAACCATATCATAAGCATAATCACCACAGAAAACCAACTCCAACAGTTTGCAGAAGTGCCTTTCCACAATACTGTTTACAGTCTTCAAACCTATTCTTGTTCGAGCAAGAAAGTGGGATGTTGGTAGGGTCTTAATGCTCAAGAAAGCTCACAAGCATCTTCAAAAGGCACCTTAATTACACCCCAGCATCC
>JAOTRH010376892.1:0-35670 GCA_034768845.1 Heliamphora exappendiculata | reverse complement strand
AGTAATGCTTTTTACATATTTATGCATCTCCTCTTGCTATAGAATTCATCCATAATATTTTATAGCTGCCACTTCAACTTCTCTTTTTTTGGGTAATTAATACTTTTTTTGCGGCGAGCACACGGTATTCTTTAGTAAAAGGCGAAAGAATAATTCACTTTGTGCTCACCACGGGGAGATTTAGATACTTCATTGGCCTGCAGTTAGCAAAAAGAATTGGGAAGGCAAAAGTAATATCAGTTGGCTGAGATAGGACACATGCAGTTATTGTTTCTGATTCCCCTGAGTCAATTACAGTTGCTCTTTTAGGACATTCTGCTTGAGTTTTTGGGTGTGTCAAGCTACATAGGTTGTTGCTACTGATTGCCTTCCGTGATAAGCCGCATCAGTTAGTGTAGTTTTAGACTAGAGAGTTTATCATGCCTAAACACATTTCTCTAGCATGAATTTCTTTCACTATAATTTTGCAAAGGAGGCAAAAAGATTTGGAGCACAAAATGGTTGTTCCTTCCTGATATATAGGAAGTGAAAGTTTGAAGCTACTAGGAGTAACTATCCAGCCACTTAATTCAAGTCAAATCTATTAGATGGGATTCTACTCCCCAGGTTAACTGGCACTTTAGATTCTGGTTATTCAGTAGATTAACAAATTGATTGACGTTCATTTGGTGGAGATGAATTGAATTCATGTCTCAAGTTGGCTTCCGGACAGGTTTCTTCCAAAGGAAATATTTTTCAATAGGATCGATGAACATCAAATGGGCTTTTGGGTGAAAATATTCATTTTTGACTTAAAAAATTTCTTATAATTTAATCCATAACAATTTTCGCATTGAACCCACAAATGCTTGTATTTTTGCTAATGGTTTGGCAATATCCATTTAAATTGCGATTGAGAATGCATTTTTGGAAAATAGGTAGCTTTTATGCATCACATAATTTGATTCAAGGACAACATTCAACTCCTTACCTTCAGAACATATCGGCAATGTGTTTGATGAAAGCTGGTGTATTTCTTAATTGTGGTACTTTGTGGGCGTTGATGCTTCAATGCTACTGGAACTTTGTGTTAGCCAAAATGGATTGTCTACACTAGTTTTTAGGCGCTTGTAAGGTGCTTGTGAAGTTCTAAGATGGTTTAGATTGGACCTTTTACATTGGTGAACTCCTAGCGTTTTCGGCCTAGAGCTGTTCAAAACGATTCTACCTTTTGCTGATGGAATGTTCTGAAAGATAAGGAAATAAGCGCATGAGGTTCATCTAAAATCTTGCGCAATCTTGTGATTACGGAGGTAAACATATGCTCTTCAGGTGGTTGAAGATTAAAGTAATAATCTTCAACTTTTTGGTTATATTCGAACAAATTAGATATGTTTCAACTTTTTGGAGTTAGGAAGGGCATCTTGTCACGGCCAGTTCCAACTCATATTATTATCTCTCACCCAATTAAGGGATGCTCTATTCGCTAGCGACCACCTTCCGTCTACCCTATTTGGGGGGTTCCCACTAAAGATGTGGATACTACCTTTTGGTGGGAACGTTTGGGGCTCTTTTTATCGAATGACTATTTTTACGTGATAATTAGTGTATTTATACTATTAATACCTGGAGTATTATAGAGTGGATTATTAGTGTAGTGTTTTTTTTTATACCAAATGGTGTTTAGTTGATAGTAAAATAACTTAAAAATAAATAATATGTTGTTTGGTTTGATATTATTTTAGTGGGTTTAAATTTTTTCATGTATAAAAATATTTAAAATAATTATGAAACTAACCAATCCACCTCCCATGGGATTCAGATCGTCCTCTAATTGGTGTGTTAAGTTAGTTGGGAGGGTTTTTTAAAGTTCCATCCAAGTGCTTTCCAAACATACAACTATATAATATTATTTTTAAGTAGTCTCATCTCTCTTTCTTATCCTGCATCCAAACATACCCTTATTAGATAAAAGCATTACGTCAACTTTGATACTATACTACACGAAACACAAGAATTATGTAGTGTACCCAATTAGAGGTACGTCTTGTTTCACCAAACTAAAGTTACAGCCTGTTTCACCCAGTTAGAACTCTACGTCTACTGGTATTACAGTTGTTTCAATATGATGAGAGATTAAAAGTTACATCAAAATTGTTTTATGCTATAATATATATTGGTAGTATTACAAGTATGTAGAAATATTAAAAGTACTATTAAGACAATAACATTCGCAAACATGTGATTTGGTCTACAATATTAATCGGGCTCCAAATAACATAACACCTTAGTTAAGTTTTAGATTCTAATCCGAAAGATTATCCAATTGGTTAAAGTTATCATTTCTTGTATACATTACCCAAGACCTCTCCACCCGCACCAACCCAATTAACGGTATACCCAGGACCTCTCCAATAACATTTTAAGATTCTGAAATAAAATAAGCTATTAGAGGTAATTTGATAATTATATTGCTGTGCGTGGGCGCATAGTTTCTATTTAGAATCAGTTGTGGAATATTTTTTATGGTATTAGAAAGATGTAGCAACACAAGGTCGTTTGTTCATTTCAATTAATAACAAATCAATTTCTCCTCTGTTTTCCCAATTTGACTTCCTCAGTAAAGACTCAATTAGATACCAAAATGAGGTTGAAGTTGAATTCCATGTGTTTAAGGCAATTCAGCAGTTTTGAACTGGTTAGTGGATGCCATTTCTTTTTGCATTTCAAGATCAGGGCATTTGAATATGTTCTTTCTGTTTTTTCTTCAGGAAAAAGTGGTGGTGATAATCTTTTTGATGAGCTGGAAACCAGTAAATTGAATGCTCATCTGAAAGAACTCATGCCTAGCCTCACAGCAAAAGTCTTCCGTTCATATAATGCATCTATTACTTTGGGTGAGATGGTAAGAGGTGATCTGTGATTTTTCACCCCTTGAAGTTAGTATTTTTTCCTGTGATATATGCATACTTTGTTAACGAACTTGGGCTCATGAAGTTGGGAGTGTGTTAATGTTTGGTTTGTCTAACTTTACAATTTTAAAAATAGGGGCCACATATAGAGTAGGTGATGCTCCAAATATTAGGCACTTTGGCATTATGGATCTTAATTATTTGATGTGCAGTAACACAGTGGTGATTTGATGTTCCGCCTGAGTGAACTTACATTTTTGTTGATTGTACTTCATAAAAGTGTTGACATTTTATGGCGTAGGGATGTAGTTAGTCTGAACCATGTAGTCGGAGATAAACAGAAGTTGTTGTTTTATGAACATATTATTATTATTATTTCAAAAAAAAACTATTTTATCCTTAACGTGTAAAAATGGTTTTGTTAGAGGATTCCGTTCCTTTCTTTTGATTTTTTAGACATCTGCCTCTTGCATGGGATGTAGCTCTTCAATTGTCTTCTTCCATTGCAAAAGATTGAGAAAATGGAGAGAGATAAGGAGACGAAAGAGGATTTGAAGACTGGCATTGGGTACATCAAAGATCAACTACCTAGATCCTAGGATCTCAGTTGCTTGGTGCAAGTGACACGAAGTTCCAATTGAGAAGGTAAAGGACTTTACGATTACTTCTAGGTTTTTTCTTGGCAATTTCCTCTTCGCCATTCAAGGAGAGTTTTTGAACAAGTCATCATTTGTTGCTTATTATGCTTTGTTATTGTAGATCTTCAACAAGTCTCTTCTGGCAAAGTTTGGGCGGGCAATGGATGCTGATCTCTCCTTCAGATTCTGAAATCTTAGTATTCATGTATTCATAGGACACTTTCTACCTCCCTCCCCCCTCCCAAAAAAAAAAAGAAGAAAAAACCATTCCCGATTCTCCCCATCATCCTTCTCCCTGGAGTACATTCACAAATTTTTCATTTTTCTGTTCTAGCAGGAAGTTCATGTTGTATTCAGCATCTTATTCAAATTATATGGTGAGTTCTTCACATCTATCTTTATTTACTTTATTCATCTATATTTATTTTACTGAATATTCGTAACTTATTATATTATATATTTTGTATTGCAGGTAATAGGACAATAAAAAAACATCTACTAAGCTATACAATAAAAAGCATCTACTAAGCTAGTTCGTGGATTTCTTTGCAAGAATAGAATATAATATTTGAAATATTTATGCTTTTATGTTTAGGCAAAATATTTTTTGGCTTATGGTGTTGTTACAAATTTATTGAACTACTTGATTATTTTTTGAGTTCGAACTACGAAAACTTTATGTAATGAATGTTAGAAATTATTGTTGATTTTACATTTTAATTTTTGAGTAATTAGAAAATTTTAATATTATAAAAAATGTATTTTGTCGTAATTGTATGTATTACAGTTTTAATTTTAAAAAATATTGAGGATATTTGTCAGTAATTGAAATATGATTATGAATTAGCAACATCTAAAAGTGATACTAAAATTTTTTTTTAACAGCGTTGAAGACTCTTACCTAGCGGTTAAAAATGCTACTAAATGGTAGGCTATTGCAGCGGTTTTGTTTTTTGTGATTGAAATAGCAATGGTTCAAATTCTTTGCGGTAGAGTGTTCAAAGGTTTTTATTTAACGGATACAAGTGCGTCAAAGGGTAAGCTATGGCAGCAGTTTTGATTTTTGTGGTGGAAATAGTAATGCTTAAAATCCGTCGCTAATAGAGTGGTTAAAGGCTTTTACTTAGTGGTTAAAATCGTCGCTAATGGAGTGGCTATAGCATCGGTTTTGGCTTTTGTGGTAGAAATGGCAACACTTACAATTCGTCGCTACAAAATATTACTAAAGTGTCAGCATGGTTTTTCCCAGCACTGTAACCGCTGCAATATCCACCGATGGAAAAAAAATTGCTACACCAGCGACTTCAAAAACCGTTGCTAAACACCTACATCGACGGGTATCTTCTAACAATTTGGACGACGATTTATGAACCGCTAGTATAGACAGTTAGGGCATTTAGCAGCGGTTTTAAACCTTTATAGTGGCAAAATTAACCGCTGCTATAGGACATAATTTTAGTAGCGTGTTTTGTATCCGCGGATCTTATGATGCTAACCAGGTTTGGTTGGTATGGAAGTTAGGGTTAGGTCTCTTCATGCGGTTTTGGCCAAAGAAGTTTGGAAGAAGATGATGTTGATCCCACGCCCTAGTTGCCGTGGGCTAGAACGTGGACCGAAGCTTTGGCCTTCACAGGTGCAGAATAGAGTCGGTGTGCTACGTTGGTTAGCGTGTTCAGTCATTTCTTGGGAAGAAGACTTGCCACCGTCAACTGAAGTTGTGGGGTTTGTGGGGTTTGTGTGGTTCAAGTGGAATGTGGGACCCACTGTTTTGTTGCTGGTCCGAAACTTGTGGGTCACGGTCAATGGGTTTGGGGGATAGTTGCTTATGATTCTGGTTTTGTGGGTCTTTACTGGTGGACCCCAACTTGCATTAATGAGAACCGAGCATATCTGCAGTAGCTATTTGCGTGGGATCCGCCTTGTACAGCAACTATACACAGAGAAATATTACGTGCATCAACGAATTTAATCGTGCACAGAGAGGGGAAAAGGAAAGTGGGGAGAGAGAGGAAAAAACTGTTTGGGTTTTATTTTTGGAATAAAGAATTTTTTGAAAAGATATAATAAAAATAAAATATATTTATAAATATATTTTTAGTTTTAAATTAATTATTTAAATTAAATTATTTGTAATGCACTTTAAGAATATTTGGCTCAACTATTTGGATCAATTTTTAATTTTTTATTACTAATTTTAATAAAAATTTACAATTTTATCTAAATATCTACAATATATGTTATAAGTTATAAATAATTTTTTTTTTAGTTATAAACTAATATATTTATCAAACAATCTTAATTTTCCTATAACTTATAATTTATAATCTATTAGGGCTCAATTGGCGACTAGTTTAAAAGTTAGTTTTTTTTTTTGTATTTATAATCAAAAAGCTAAATTCGATTTAAAAAGCTAAATTGACTTTCTCGCAAACAATCAACTTTAAAAAAGCAACTTAAAAGACAAGTTACCAAATAATTTATTTTGAACCCAATTTAATTTTTTTTGACTATAAATACAAAAAAACAAAAAAGTTAGTTTTTAATCTAGTTGCTAATGGAGTGCTAATAGATTATAAATTATAATTTGTAGGAAAGTCATGATTGTTTGATAAATGTATTAGTTTATAATTAAAAAATAAATTAATTATAATTTATAACATTATTGTAGATATTTAGATAAAATTGTAAGTTATTATTAAAATTAGTAATAAAAAACTAAAATTTGGTCCAAATAATTGAGCCAAACATTTTCAAAGTGCATTACAAATAATTTAATTTGAATAATTAATTTAAAACTATAAATATATTTATAAATATATTTTACTTTTATTATATCTTTTTAAAAAATACTTTATTCAAAAAATAAATCCCAAATAATTTCCTTTTCTCTTTTCTCTCTCTCTAGTTTCTTGTCTCTCCTCTCTCTATTTATGCACCAATCGGATAAATTCGTCGGTGGGTGCACAAAGCATTTTTCACACATAAATCTTGGACCCACCCGGTTTTTTTGTAGGTCGCACTTTGTTGCTTTGTTGCTTTGTTGCTTTGTTGGATAGCGGAAAGCTGCTGGAGTAGACAATCAAGTACCTTAGCTAGTGGGTGGACCCCACTTTCCACCATCTTTTCCTATTTAGTTATCTAAGTGCTTCTCACGTGGAATATGGGCATCAAATTTTGAAAGCATCACTTTTGTTTATGGTGTGATGGTAATATGCTGGCGTTATGTTCGAAATTGTTTCTAAAGACAGCACTATTTTTTAATGGGCAAAATAGGGTAGTGGTGGGACCCGTGGGTAATATCACTAGTTTAGAATTTAAATCCGATGTGATTTTCGTTAAACTGCATATGTTGAACTTGTGGGATCTGTCGGGGGGAGGGGTTTTTTTTTTTGAGCTTTTTAGTGCTGGGTATAAGCATTAATTGGTATATAGTTGGGGCGAATTTTGGAAAGAAAGGATGAAGATGGGATTAATTGTGCTTGTGGGTGCCGTCAATGATTCTTTTGCTTGTATTTGATAATACTTGGGATTAATTTAATGGTCCTAAGCAACTTTGTTATCATATTTTCATATTGTTTGAAGGGTGTTTGATTCTTCACTCGCTAAAGAATGGAGATGGGCTCGACGGTTTTTCGAGCTTAGGTCCCCTTATCTAGAGAACCAGTTTTCTTTGCGTACCTGAGCTTGTGGAGGTGTTGGTGCCTTCTTGGCAATGTTGAGGATCGTTGACAGGGCGTCTGAGAGTTTTTGATAATATAAACTATTATGTCTGGGTGTTTGGATTCGTTTTGGTTTTTAGTTTATGTGATGCGTCCTAATCGTGCGGGTTGTGCGTGAATTTGTAAGTAAGTATTTTTTTCTTATCCACACGTGTTGTGCATGGAATATGTTATTTCGATAGCTTTTCCCCGTTTAGAGCGGGGGTTTGGATTTTTATTTTGGTGTACATGTTTAGGAGGTAGGCTTCTAGTGGTACTTATGTAATTTTTTGAGGTATATCTCTTTTTTTTGGGTAATTAATTGTAATATAAAAGAAAAAAATGTACATAATTTCAAGGGGCATACCCTAGGTAGTTACATCACTTACCAACATAACCAAGCATAGCCCGCATGGGCGGGGAATAGACACAAAAGAAGGCAAAATCAATCCAACAAAGGAACTGGCCAGCCAACATCAATAGCCACAAAAATCCTGCTAAAGCTCTGCTCCTCGAAAGCTCCAAACTTCAAACAGGAAAAAAAAACAAACTCTCCTTAATAAGCCTGCAAAAGATCTTCTATTAGCTGAGAGAAAATCCCCAGCCAAAAAAAGACTGACAACATAACCACCAAAGATCAAGACACAGGACCAAATGACAACTGAAAGGGAACCAACAGAGGTCGGAGAGCAAAGTACCAGAGGTAGATGGGCTCCAGTCAGCCAAAAGAAGCAACGACTGATCAACCCTAGAATTTCTAGCTCAAATCCGACCAAAACAAATAACCAACCTCCCTTAAGTCAACAATAAGTTATGGGTATAACAGCACCAGAGAGACTGGCTAAGAGGAAACCTAGGCCATCCCAAAGGAATCTCTACCACCAAATCCAGACGAAGCAGACCATTAGCTAGAACCCCACTCAACGAACCTCCAAAGACCCCACCATAGGTACCCAACTAGAAATGCAAACAGATCCTCATCTAAACCAAAGCAACCACAGCTCCCCAATAGGCAACACACTCCCCGGAGGTAGGGAAAATGATAGGAGAAATAGATGCTCGAGCAAGAAAGAACCAAAATGAACTTCTAACGGGAGGTACGAAGAAGTCGTCCAAAGAGACCTTAATACAAATGTACCCATATAGCCAAACACCGTATGCCCAAGCAACAAAATACAAAAAGTAGTTGAGAGAAAATCCCCAGCCAAAAAAGATTGACAATAGAACTACCAAGGATCAAAACACAGGTCCAAAGGACAACCGAAAGGGAACCAACAGAGGTCGAAGAGCAAAGTACCAGAGGTAGATGGGCCCCCCCAGCCAGCCAAAAGAAGTAACGACATATCAGCCCCGAAAACTCCAGGTCAAAATCGGCCAAAACAAATAACCAGCCTCCCCTCAAGTCAGCAATAAATTATGGGCAGAATAGTACCAGAGAGTTTAGCTAAGAGGAAACCTAGGCCATCCCAAAAGAAACTCTACCACCAGATCTAGACGAAGCATACCATTAGCTAGAACCCCCATCTGGTATTTGTGTAAATTTTTTTTTCTTTTATGTTACAATTAATTACTCAAAAAAATTGTATTGAGTATTATACGATATGTATTGTAGAATATTTTGTTGTGAGTTTATTAGATGGTTTAAAAAATTTGCTTCTGAATTTCGGCTCATGGCATTTGTGCCACAGTTAAAGAAGAAGAAGAACATTTTGAAGACGGTGTGTTCATAGAAGAAGAGGACTTCGGGGAACGGGGAGAGTGGAAGGAGCCAGTCGACGCCAACAACACCGCTTGAAGACGCAGAATTTCCTCTTTTTGCTCTTTCATTTGGTCTCCACAAACATTATTGTAAATTTTTGTTAAACTTTCTAGATGGCTGTAAACATTAAGTATTTTGAACAAGTTCTGAACACCTAATGATGTAATATTTATCATATGTAATTATGAATGCATGGTTAGAATATTTTCTCTTTTTATAGTTACATATGTTCTGACGTGCCTGAAGGACAGGGCATCACAGTTAGTATCAGAGCCTAGGTTTAGTGAACCTTCAGGCCTTGGGAGGTGAGAGATTACGAGTTCTGTAGCGTAAAAACTCGGTAGAATGTCTTTACTATTAATTTATCACATACAATTTTAACAACTTAAAATCTTTACCTTAGAATTTTCTCTATCTTTTCTTCTTAAGATGGCGTCCAACGTAGAACCGGCCGGGGAACCATGGGCAGCACTGGAACTTGAAGGCTCAAATCCCGAAGAAGATCAAGAGGAAAAAACTACTGAAGAGCAAGACCCGGTAGACGTATTTTTGTTAGCATGGATGTTTCCAAACGAGTGGCCAGCTCATAGAGAAGGAGAGTTCAAAGAAGTAGGAGCAAACGAGGAACCAGATGTAGCAGGGGACGAAGCAGACTTCGAAGCAGACGATAAGGAGGAAATTGAGGATGACGACGAGAACAAGGAGTGAGCCATCGCTTTCTTTTATGATCTACTAGAGGAGCTGTGATGCCCCATCTTTCGGGCACGTCAGGACATATATAAGTATAGATTAGGAAAATATTCTAACCATTCATTCATATTTACATATTATAAATATTATATTATTAAGAGTTCTGAACTGTTCATAAGTACATAATGATTACAGTTTTACCAGAAAATTTAACAAGATTACATTACGGGTCTATTTCCTGTTCCTGTATGTTACTGCTTTAGAGTTTGGTCTCTGGTTGTTGTTGTTGCTGTTTTAGGTGGTTGGCTGTTCGTTGGCTAGGTTGGGTTACTGCTTTTCGTTGGGTAGCCTAGCTTTCTCTCCCATTTTTCCTCAATTGTGGGGGTGGCAGCTAAGGCCTTCCCGTTTAGGTCCCTCGGTCGATTGTTTTGTTGTTTGGTTGTTCTGTTTGGTTGTGGTTTAGCCGAAAGCCTCTTTGCTTTCGGTTTTGTTTTGGGGTATTTTTGTATGGCCTGGGGTATACACCTTGTATTTTTGTACACTTTTCTTTTCTTTTATATGTTAATTTAATTACCAAAAAAAAAGATTACAATATGCCCATGGAATAATTACAAAAAAAAAATACGCCCGTGAAAACTGAACAAAAAGAGTAAAAGGTAAAAACCCAACTATTCAGCTGGCATTGTTGGGGTCCGCTGGCTCCTATCACTCACTCTGTTTTATAATTTCGTCTTCTTCTATGGGGCTGACTTTCTAATGGAACTCATCACACTCACTTGTGGCATAAATACCATGAGCCAAAGCCCAGAAGCAAAATTTTCAAACTGTCTAACAAACTGACAACAAAATATCCTACAATACATATCATGTAATACCGAATACAATTTTAATGTAATACCGAATACAATTTTAATGCCAAATAGACAGATAATTTAACGTTTTCAACAGAGTAAGAACAATTGTGCTAGTGCGTGAGGTAGATGAATGCAATGCAGTTGCCCAACCCGATTATAAATCAACCAATCAAAATTTGAGAAATATCATTACGTTCCCGTATGTTAGGCTCCCGTACACCAACCTTCCAGATCACGACAGCATATAGCAAACGTTTGGCTCAAGACGTGGCACAGCTCAGGACATAACATGGCTCCGGACGTATATGACCCAAAGTCGATCATATCCAACACGATAATTAGAACGACACCATTACGTTCCCATACGTTAAGTTCCCGTTCGTCAGCATTCCTAATCACAGCGACGTTTAGCGGCTGTTTGGCTTAAGACGTGATACGGCTCAGGACGTAACATGGCTCAGGACGTACATGGCCCAAAGTCAACATATTCAATATAATAACCCGAATGGTACCACTACATTCTGGTATGCTAGGTTCCCGTTCATCAGCATTCCCGATCACAGCAGCGCATAGCGGCTACTCGGCTCAAGACGTGATACAGCTCAGGCATAACACGGCTCAAGACGTACATGACACATTGTTAACACCACTTCTATAATCTAACCATAACTCAAGGAGCGACAAAAACCAAATTCCCATAAATAAGACCAAGGTACGAAATAGCCAAAAACTAATGTACAGGATGCAACCCACAAGATGCCTCAAGTGAAATGCAATTATGCTTATAGTACAACAACTCGTATCTTGAAGTACAACTTAATAATAGCATGGTATGAAACTAAATATGGCATGATGCATAAATCAAAATAGCATAAAGTACAAGTCTTTAAAGCAAAAGGTACAACTCACTAAAGCATAAAGTACAAGTATACGAAGCATAAGTATTCAATTGCCTTAGAGTGACCGACCACTGGAGAGAAATGATCCAGTCAATTGAAGAGACATCCAAACAAACTTTCTTAATCCCTTTTTATTTTTTTTAAAATATCAGTTACATCTTGGAATATTCGGGGATTCAATAGTTCTTTTAAACAAAATGAATTGAAGTTTTTTGTTAAGTCATCTCTGGTCAAATTACTTGCTTTAAATGAAACTAGGATTGAAAAAGATAAGGCTAACCTGATTTTTTATAAAACTTTTCCTTCCTGGTATTTTGCAAACAATTATGATTTTGGTGTTTTGGGTCACATTTGGGTTTGCTGGGATCCTGGTTTTGTAAACTTTCAAGCTACTGATCTTGGGGACCAATGGATTCATGGGAAGGTCACTTTTTTGGAAAATAAAGCTTCTTTTTGGGTTACTTTTGTGTATGGTCTTAATACTTTTGGGGAAAGGATTATCGTCTGGCATAAGATTATTTCCCTTGCTTCTGGCCTAACTAGCTCCCCCTGGTTAGTGCTGGGTGATTTTAATGCCATACGTTATCCTCATGAGCGTATTGGGGGATGTGGTAAATGGCCTACACATATGGATGACTTTAATAAGTGTCTGTATGAGGCTGAGTTAGACGACTTTAGATACAATGGGATCCAGTTTACTTGGTCTGATAATCAGCAGGGTGATAGTTTTATCAAGTCCATGATTGATCGTGCCCTTGTTAATGAGGCTTGGATCATCTCCATGGCTCGGTCTAGTGCTTTCTTTAGGGCTCCTGGTAATTCGGACCATGCTTATATTGATATTATGCTTGATTTTGGAAAAGTCAAGTCTAGAAAGCCGTTTAAGTACTTTCATTTTTGGGCTAAGAGCCCCAAGTTCATCCCTTTGGTTAAAGAGGTTTAGTGCACTGCTGTTGATGGGTCGGATATGTACTAGGTGTGCCAAAAGTTGAAGTTACTAAAAGTTCAGCTTAAAAAGCTTAATACAAATTCGTATAGCGATATATCCAATCGTGTGGCCACTCAAAGGGCTATCCTTGAGGACCTCCAACTTCGGCTTGATAAGACGCCTAATGATATGGATTTTTATGATATGGAAAGGGTGGCTTTTAAATTTTTTGTCGAGCTTGTCCTGTCTAAAGAAAGTTATCTCAAACAAAAATCCAAAATCCAATGGCCTAACCTTGGGGATCAAAATTCCAAGTTCTTCTTCAAATTTGTTAACTTCCAGCGTAATAGGTCTCGTATTACTTCTGTTACGGGTGAGGATGGGTGGTTTACACTGAAAAATAACATATCTTTGAGCATATTGTTGGCTACTACCAGGGCCTTCTTGGTACGGATTCTAGCGATGATAGGATTGGAATTAGGGATTTAGAGGGGATTATTACTAAGCGGCTATCTCCCCAAAGTGTTGCTAGTATGATGAGAGATGTCTTTGAGGAAGAGATCTGTGCTACCATGTGGTCCATCAAATCTAATAAAGCCCCTGGCCCGGATGGCTACTCAGCTAATTTCTTTAAAAATGCCTGGGATGGGGTGGGTCAGGATGTCATTAGGGCCATTAAAAGTTTCTTTGATTCTGGCTACATTCTTCGGGAGATTAATACTACCCTTATAGCCTTGATCCCTAAAGTCCCCAACTCTTCTTCCATTAAGGAGTATAGGCTTATTTCCTATTGCAACACTATCTACAAATGCATCTCTAAAATCATTGCTAATAGAATCAAGGACTCCCTGGCTGAGATCATTTCCCTTGCTCAATCAGCTTTTGTTAAGGGGTGGAGGATTGCGGATAATATTTTTCAATCTTAGGAGCTCCTGAGGGATTATCATAAACAAAGTCATGGTCCTAGGTGTGCTCTTAAAGTTGACATCATGAAAGCCTATGATAATGTGCATTGGCACTTTATGATTCAGGTTCTTATGAGCATGGGGTTCCTAGAGAGAATGGTTACTTAGATCAAGGAGTGTGTACTTCCCTTAGCTTCTTCGTTAGTATCAATGGTGAGCTTAATGGTTTCTTTCAGGGAAGGAAGGGTCTTCGGTAGGGGGATCCCTTATCCCCCTATCTCTTTGTTATGGCTATGGAGGTGTTGGCTCGGTTATTTGAGAAGTGCACGCAAGAGGCACCGTTCAACTACCATTGGAGGTGTGGTAAGAACAAGATTGTTCACCTCTGCTTTGCTGATGACCTTATGGTCTTCTCTAAGGCAGAGGTTACTTCAATTAGAGTTATTCGGCAGGTCCTGGATGATTTCCAGAGGTTGTCTAGTCTTTCCCACAGTCCCCAAAAAAGTGACATATATTTATCTGGGGTTGGTAGTGTTTTGAAGTAGGACCTTTTGGATGTTCTTGATTTTCATGAGGGCTCGCTTCCTATTAGGTGCCTTGTGGTTCCCCTTATTACTACCGAGCTTACATACCGGGATTGTAAGCCTCTCATTAATAGGATTGCTGGTAGGATCCAAGCGTGGACTAGTAAGTTTCTCTCCTACGCAGGAAGAGTCTAGTTGATTGGCTCTATTCTCTTCTCCATGCAGGTTTATTGGTCCTCTTTGTTTATCCTCCCCAAGAAAGTGTTTCGTGAAGATGAGAGTTTACTTCGGGATTTCTTGTGGAGTGGTCCTGATATGAAGTCATCTGGTGATAAAGTTGCTTGAAAGGAGGTGTGTCCCTCGAAAAACGGGTGCCCTTAGGATTAAATCTTTTGTTTTGTGGAATAAAGCTGCGGTGGCCAAGCTTATTTAGTTTCTATTAACAGGGGGTGATGTGTCCTTGTGGTGCATGTGGATTAAATCTAATATTCTTCGTGGTAAATTCTTTTGGGCAGTTAAGATTCCGCAATTGGCCTCCTGGTATTGGAGAAAGATCCTCCAACTTCGACCATTGGTCAAGCATTTTTTTGGTAACAAATTGTAACATAAAAGAAAGAAAACGAACAAAAATATAAGGGACATATCCTAGGCCTTACAAGCACCACGAAGAACAAAATCAAAAGCATCAAAAAAGCCTTTCAGCTAAGCCGCAACCGAACAACAAACCTATCAAAAATAGTGTAAAGATACTATAATTGCCGCCCCATAATTTAGAAAAATAATGGGGGAGGAAATAAGGCAACCTAACCAATCTACGCACCAGGCAACCCACTAGAAACCAAAGAAATGCCTATACAAATAATTAATGAAGGCACAAAACAACAAAACAACCCAAACACTTGAAGAGCACCCTGAAAACCGTAACAAAAGCACCAGCTAAATGCATAACAGCCGAGCTCCACTTTAACAGAGAGCCATCCACGTAAAGCATGGGATTCCACTTCAGCCACAAACAGAAATAGAAGAAGAAATTTACAAAGATGGAATACTGAAGCAAAATCTACCAGCCCCAAAATCGCTATAGCTAAAAGCCATAGCATCCACAAACTAGCCAAAAGATACAGCACTTAAAGTTCAGGAAACCAGCACTAACAACAGGGGACCTTTGATAAAGAGCCTCCAAAAAAAAAACAAAAAAGAGCCAAACACACGCATCCGACCCCTACACAAGCCGTAGGGCTTCGGCTATATACAAAAAGGGGATAAAAAACTAAGTGGCAACAGAAAATAGCAAAACAGCTAGAAGGAACTAGGAAAGGCAACTAACATCAGCCCCAAATATGCATCCGAGATATACAGAAGGAACCAAGCTAACCCCAACCAAGGAATAAACCTACCCTTATAGGATAATAAAGTGAACAAAAATTATGGAGCTATGAACACCCCTCAGCTAGGGATCAAAACTTGGAGCAAAATGGAAAAAACCTGTGGTGAAGACAAAGAAGCCAAAACTCAAAAGGCAGCTTCCTCCAAGAGCTGAGGAACACTACATTCCCAACCGAGCCTTCTTCTTTCTAGAAGCTGGCAACCAACAGGACCTGAATACAATAACCAGAAAAAAAACCAATGAAAGAGGAATGCATCACGCATGCACCCAGATATAGATATACAAATAATAGGCAAAAGGAAGAGCTCAGCACTCCAATGAAAGAGGGCTAATCTTAGGAGAAATCAGGCAAGTGTATAACTCAAACTCCAAAAAAGGAAAAGAACCAAATCTCACTAAAGCTCCTCTTGAAGTAATAAACTCCTAAACCTTCCATGCCAATCTGCACAGAAACAAAACTTGCAGGATATAAATGTTAGTAACCTCATAAGCACTCACTCAGTATAACTGTATCACTCAGCCCTCCGAGAAGAGGGAGAAAACAAAACTCACAGCTGTCCAACAAGGCTACTAGGCAGCAGCAAACAAAGAACAGTTAATAGTAGACATTAGTCAAAAAAATATCCATCGCCAGGCTCCATTCACCCCGGATCTCCATATTATCCTGAGAAACAGGAACACACCTAAGACTGGAAAGCCTCTCTCTCACCATCTCATAAATATCCTTCAGGACTCTCTCCCGACCCTTCTTCAGACCATAGAACTTTCAAAAATTACGTTCTCGCCAAATACAGTAAATCGAGACGGAAAACGCCAAACGCTTGACGCTAGCACTCAAGGTTTTACCAACCACCTTAATAGCAAAAGCATCTTTCTATGCCATCCAAGTGTTCTCAGACCAACTAACCCCACACTTAGCTAAAACTCTAGTCCAAATAGACTGAACAAAGGAGCAAGCAAAGAAAAGATGATCATGGGTCTCAATAGGTCTGGAACAAAGCAACACCACAGTCGAGGCTAAACATTCTAAGCATATCCCCCACGCTAAGGCGACCTCTGATCGTGACCTAGAGAATAAAACTAACACAGGGAATGTAGTGCTTGAACCACACCACCTTCACCTAGACTTCACAGGCTTATGGACCCGAATCTCCTCCTAAAGAGACCCAATAGAGAATTTATTACCGTTAAGGGTCCACTTGATTCTATCACACTGGGAAGCATCAGGATGAAAGCTAACCGCCCTACGCATCTCCAAAAGATCCAAGGTCATAACAGAGGGCCATCTGCAGAGGTTGCCAGTTACAATTTGTTTAACTTTAGCATCAAGGCCCAACTCAGAGTCATACACAATCCTCGACCCCTTAGCCTCAACCAAGGATCCCCAAGGATGCCAAGGGTCTAACCATAAGAAAGTATCATCACCATTACCAATCTCATAAAGAAAGTAACGTTTGACCAACAATCGAAGTTGGAGGATCTTCCTCCAGCACCAAGAGACCAGATACAGGATCTTAACCGACCAAAAGGATTTACCACGAAGAATATTAGATTTAATCCACATACACCACAATGACACATCACCCCCCATTAACAGAAACCAAATATGCTTGGCCACCGCAATTTTATTCCACAAAACCAAAGATTTAATTTCAAGGCCTCCCTCGTTACGAGGGACACAAACCTAATCCCAAGAAACTTTAGCACCAGTAGTCTTCATATTAGGACCACTCCACATAAAGACCCGAAGTAAACTCTCAACCTCATAGAACACTTTCTTGGGGAGAATAAAAAAAGAAGACCAATACACATGCATGGAGAAAAGAAGAGAGCCAATTAATTAGACTCTACAAGTGTAGGAGAGAAACTTACTAGTCCACACCTGAATCCTACCAGCAATCCTATCAATGAGAGGTTTGCAATCCTGGTAGGTGAGTTTGGTCGTAATAAGGAGAAACCCTAAATATCTGACTGGGAGCGATCCCTCACGAAAACCAAGAGTGTCCAAAATCTCCTTTTTCAACACACTATCAACCCTAGAGAAATATATGTCACTTTTTTGTGGACTGGGGGAAAGACCAGACAGTCTCTGGAAATCATCCAGGGCATGCCGAATAACTCAAACAGAGTTGACCTCTGCCTTAGAGAAGACCATAAGGTCATCAGCAAAGCAGAGATGAATAATCTTGTCTTTACCACACCCCAATGATAATTGAACAGAGCCTCCTGAGTGTGCTTCTCAAACAACCTAGCCAACACCTCGATAGCCATAACAAAGAGGTAGGGGATAAAGGATTCCCCTGCCGAAGACCCTTCTTACCTTGGAAGAAACCATTAAGCACACCATTGATGCTAATGGAAAAGCTAGGTGAGGTAATACACTGCTTAATCCAAGTAACCATTCTCTCAGGGAAACCCATAGACCTAAGAACCTCAATCATAAAGTCCCAACGCACATTATATTATGCTTTCATGATGTCAACTTTAAGAGTACACCTAGAACCAAGACTTTGTTTATGATAATCCCTCAGGAACTCTTGTGAAAGAAAAATATTATCCGTAATCCTCCGACCTTTCACAAAGAAGACTAAGCAGGGGAAATAATTTTAGTCTGGGAATTCTTAATTCTATTAGCAATGATTTTGGAGATGCATTTATAGATGGTATTGCAACAGGAAATGGGCCTATACTCCTTAATAGATGAAGGATTAGGGACTTTAGGAATTAAAGCAATGAGAGTAGTGTTAATCTCCCTAAGGATGTGGCCAGAATCAAAGAAACTTTTTATCGCCCTAGTTACATCCTGATCCACCACATCCCTGGCTTCTTTGAAGAACCCAGTAGAGTAGCCATCCGGGCCAGGAGCTTTATTATCTTTAAGAGACCACATAGTGGCACGGATCTCATCCTCAGTAACATCTGTCATCATACTAGCAACACTTTGGGAACATAGGCGCTTTGTGATGATCCTCTAACTCCCTAACCCCAATCCTGTCAACACAAGAGTCTGTACCAAGAAGGCCCTGGTAGTAGTCAACAATATGCTTAGAGATATGGTTCTTATCAGTGTAAACCACCCCATCCTCTCCCATAATAGAAGTTATACAAGATCTATTACGCTAAAAGTTGACAGATTTGAAGAAAAACTTTGAATTCTGATCCCCAAGGTTAAGCTATTGAATCCTGGATTTTTGTTTGTGAAAGCTTTCTTCAGCCATGATAACCTGAACGAAAGATTTAAAGGCCTCCCTCTCCATATCATACAAACTGTATCACTAGGAGTCAAATCAAGCATAAGCTAGAGGTCCTCAAGGATTTCTCTTTGATTGGCCACACGATTGGATATATCGCTATACAACTCCTTATTAAGCTTTTTAAGCTGACCTTTCAGTAACTTCAACTTTTGACAAACCCTATACATATTTGACTTATCAACAGAAGTGCACCTGTTGCGTGGCGGATAGTGGGATTATTTTTGGCTGGGTATGTTGCCTCATGTGGGACCCGCATAGATTATTGATATGTGGGATCCTCTAGTTTTCGTTGCAGCTTGAGTAGTGCTGATTTGTCAAGTGGTGGGCCTGGTTTGGTCTCGTGGACAATTTGTTGGGTCTAGCCTCTTTGATAATTCCGTTAATTAGATAATTGTGATTGATAAATGGGAGATGTTGTTTGAACTTGTTGATGTGAACCCGCAAGAATTTGAATTCCCTTGAACCCACGAACAATTTGAACCAAACCTAAAAACGTCAAAATCAAGTCAAGGAACAAATCTTAACCCGTTGAACTCTTGTTTCAAGAACCAAGATTGAAGCTAAGACGCTACGAGGAAGAAACCTTGATAAATCCTTTAGTTCACTCAAGAACTATAAGAGAAACTTTCTCTCAAATAAAATTTTACTTCACTTTATTCATGTCAAAATAATACATGGAGGCTCCTTTATATAGGAGAAGGTTGAAAGCAATTCCTTGTTTCTAAGCAATGTGGGATAACATGTGCTACGATTGCACCAATCCTTGCTAGCCAAAACTAAACCTAACTAAATCCAATCATGGGCTGGCCGAAATTACTTAGGCCCAAACCCTTATTCTTCTTGTAATAATTAAAAGCAAAACCCAACAAATTAAATAGTCCAACAAGCCCATAAGCATGAATATTAAGATCCAAAATATTAGATTGTGCTTCTCTCCGTAGCTTGTATCACATGAAGTGGAGCAGGTTCTTCTTCTTGTGATCCCATCTGAAACGGTGGATTCTCTGTATAATAAATTGGCATGCTCGGTCCAGACTGACTACATCAATCCTTGCATTGCGTCCTTGATCTTCTTTGCTCTGGATCTTGTGATTGGCCCTTCTGGGACTTGCAATGGTTCTCTAAGACTCTGTCTACCATCTCTAAGACCACCTTGATGCCCATCACCATGATTCCCATGATTCCCCATCTCCTCAAAAGGATTCGACCCAGAATCGTCACCTACATCAAAAGGAGAAAGGTCAGAAACATTGAAAGTAGCAAAAACATTATACTCACTTGGAAGATCAATTTTATAAGCATTGTCATTGATCTTCTTCAGAACTTGGAAAGGTCTATCGCCCCGAGAGTGCAATTTAGTTTTTCTATGGGATGGACAGCGTTCCTTGCGCATAGGCACCCAAACCCAGTCTCCTGGCTCGAAGATGACACGTCTTCATTCTTTATTTGCTTGGGAAGCAATTTTTGCATTTTTCTGCTCAATTTGAAGTCGTACCCTCTCATGATGTGATTTCACCAATTCAGTTTTTTTTTGTCTATCAAAGCTACTTCTGTCATCAACAGGTAAAGGCAAAAAATCCAAAGGAGTAAGTGGATTAAAGCCATAAATAATTTCAAAAGGAGAATAAGAAGTGGTAGTATGCATAGTCCGATTATATTCAAACTCTATGAATGGTAAACAATCCTCCCAATTTTTCAGGTTCTTTTGAATGACAGTACGTAATAATGTAAATAAAGTTCTATTCACTACCTCGGTTTGTCCATTCGTTTAGGGATGACAAGTAGTTGAAAACAACTATTTAGTTCCCAACTTGCCCCACAAGACATTCCAAAAATAGCTAAGGAACTTAGCATCTCGGTCAGACACAATACTCTTAGGAACACCGTGAAGTCGAACTATCTCTCGAAAGATTAAGTCAGCTATGTGAGTTGCATCATCAGTTTTATGACAAGATATGAAATGTGCCATTTTAGAAAACTGATTAACAACCACAAAAATCGAATCCTTACCTGTCTTTGACCTAGGTAAGCCTAAAACAAAGTCCATAGAAATATCGACCCAAGGCTCACTAGGTACGGGCAAAGGAGTATAAAAATCATGTGGTAAGACTCTAGATTTAGCCTACCTATAAGTAATGCATCTAGCACACACTCTCTCCATATCACGTTTCATTTTTGGCCAAAAAAAGTGTTCATGCAATATATA
This sequence comes from Heliamphora exappendiculata, assembly GCA_034768845.1. Lineage (NCBI taxonomy): Eukaryota > Viridiplantae > Streptophyta > Magnoliopsida > Ericales > Sarraceniaceae > Heliamphora > Heliamphora exappendiculata. Next base: position 15,037 of record JAOTRH010376892.1, on the reverse strand, counting down.
TAAAGTCTTCCTTACTCCAAAGTGACCCATCAAACCACCTCCATGTGTTTCACACACAAGCAACTCACGCATAGAACTATTAGGCATGCAAAGTTTATTTTCTCTAAACAAGTACCCATCAAGTCTATAGAACTTACTGAACGCCGCCTTCTCACATGCTTCATACACACTGGTAAAGTCATCATCAGTAGCACACAATTCTTTAACATACTCAAATCCAAATAACTTTGCATTTAAAGTAGAGACAAGAGTATACCTTCTTGATAATGCATCGGCCACAATGTTCTCCTTACTTTGTTTATATTTGATCACATACAGAAAGGTCTCAATGAATTCCATCCACCTAGCATGCCTTTTATTCAACTTACCTTGTACCTTCAAGTGTTTCAAGGACTCATGATCGGTATGTATGACAAATTCTTTCGACAACAGGTAATGTTGCCAGGTTTTCAAGGCTCTCACCAATGCATAAAGTTCCTTGACATATGTTGGGAAGTTCAAAGCTGCTCCATTTAGCTTTTCACTGAAATAAGCTATGGGCCGCTTCTCCTACAACAAAACAGCTCCAATACCTATTCCTGAAGCATCACATTCAACCTCAAAAGTTTTAGAAAAATCAAGTAATGCTAAAACATGAGCACTACATAACATTTTTTTAATTTCAATAAATGCACGATTTTGCTCACTTCCCCAATTAAAATCCACGAATTTTTTAACAATTTCAGTGAACGGTGCGACCAGTGTACTGAAATCTCTGACAAAGTGTCGATAAAAACAAGCCAAACCATGAAAATTTCTTACCTCCGTGATTGACTTGGGTGTGGGCTATTTTTTGATAGCCTTCACCTTTTTCTCATCGACCTCGATTCCTCTTGTGCCAACAACATAGCCAAGAAACACAACTTTGTCCAAACAAAAGGAACATTTCTTTGTCTTGGCATATAAATTTTCTTTTCTCAAAACATCAAGCACACAACGCAAATGTTCTAAATGCTTCTCTATGTTCTTGCTATATACCAAGATATCATCAAAATAGACTACAACAAATCTGCCTATAAACGCACGCAATGCATGATTCATTAATCTCATGAATGTACTAGGTGCATTAGTTAGCCCAAAAGGCATTACCAACCACTCATACAATCCATATTTAGTTTTAAATGCATTTTTTCATTCATCTCTCCCTCTCATCCTAATCTGATGATACCCACTTTTCAAATCAATTTTTGTAAAAACACATGATCCATGTAGTTCATTTAACATGTCATCTAACCTAAGAATATGATGTCTATACTTTACCGTAATGTTGTTGATAGACCGGCAATCAACGCACATTCGCCAAGTGTCATCCTTCTTAGGTATGAGCAATACTGGTACTGTGCATGGACTCAAGCTCTCTCTCACGTGTTCTTTGGCCATCAACTCCTCAACTTGCTTTTGTAGTTCCTTTGTCTCCTCCAGATTACTCCTATAGGCTAGTCGATTGGGGATCGATGCTCTTGGTGCAAAATCAATTTGATGCTCTATTCCCCTGATGGGTGGCAGTCCACTAAGCACCTCGGTGGGGAACACGTCTTCATATTCCTGCAATAGAGAAACAATCACACTAGACAAAGATTTGTCAAGCTCGTTAGTATTGAAACATACCGCTTTGTATAAAAGTACAAACATAGGCTAGTTTGTATAAAAAACGCTCTTGGCATCACTTCGTTTAGCATAAAAACTCACTTGTTTTTTTGTTCTCTCTTTTTCTACACTTCCTCTTTTTCTTTCACTCTCTTTTTTTTCTTCACTCTCCTTTTTCTTTTCACTCTTTGTTTTTGAACTCTCAGTCTCACAATTTTTTAACTCATTTTCTCTTTTCAATTTCATTTGATCTTCATACACTTGTTTTGGAGTCAAAGGAACAAGAGTAATGGTCATATTGTCTTTCACGAATGCATGCCGATTTTTAAACCCATCATGAGTAGCCTTCCTGTCAAATTGCCACGGCCTGCCCAATAGTATATGACCCGCATGCATGGGAACAACATCACAAAGTACTTCATCTTTGTACTTCCCAATTAAGAAGGAAACTAACACTTGCTTGTTAACCTTGATCTCCCCACATTTATTTAACCACTGCAACTTATATGGCCTAGATGTTTCAAGAGAGGTAAATTTAACTTTTCAACTAAAGTAGTGCTAGCCACATTAGTGCAACTTCCCTCATCAATGATCATACTACAAACCTTGTTACTGATGTGGCATCTAATATGAAAAATGTTCTCTCTTTGTTGTTCCATGTCATCCTCTTTGACTTGAGCACTTAAAGCACGCCTAGTCACAAGTGACTCACCCTCTACCAGATACTCCACATCATCATCACAAGCGGCCTCAGGTTGTGGCATTTGTTCATCCTCGCTCTCACTTTTAGTTTCCACCTCTCCATCAGCACGTGTAATTATGGTCCTCTTATTTGGACATTGTGAAGCTATCTGACCTACGCCCAAAGAACAAAAACATTTAATGTCACGATTACGAGTTTGAGGTTTGGTTTTACCTCTGGTGGAGTTGAAAACTTCATCTCTCTTCTTGCGTGGTTCGGTTTTGGACTTGACAGCAGCCCCGTTGTCTTTCTTCCAATTAGATCTCCATGAAGCAGATGAGCCTGAATTTTAAAGTGATCGAACCCCTTTCCTTTTAAGTTGTCGTTCCACCTTTATTGCCATATGCACCATATCCTCCAACTCTACGTAGTGTTGTAATTCTACTATGTTGACAATATCCCAGTTCAGCCCATTCAAAAACCTTGCCATGGTAGCTTCTCTATCTTCATCGATGTTAGCCCAAATCATGGCTATCTCCATCTCTTTGTAGTAATCATCCACGCTTCGATAACCTTGAGTAAGGCATTGTAACTTCTAAAATAAATCCCTGTAGTAATGACTTGGAACAAATAGCCTCAATAGGCCTCTCATGGTTTCTCCTTCTGTTCATCACAAGTTGATCCCACCATATAATAGCATAATCGGTAAATTCAATGACGGCGAGTTTTACCTTTTTCTCCTCAGAGTAATTATGGCATTCAAAAATCAACTCAACCTTCTTCTCCCATTCCAAGTATGCTTTCGGATCATTCTTCCCTTGGAACGATGGAATCTTCATCTTGATGCTTTCTACATTTCTGTTAACTCCGTCTTGCCATCTTGGATCTCTTTAAAAATCTAGACCACGCCTTCTGCCTCTTGGTACGACCCTGCCATCTCTGTTCAAAGGACCTTGATCCTCTTCATCATTGAATTCAACCTCCTGGGCATCAGAAGCACGCTCATCTTGCCTTCTTTGGTTTCGTCCTTCACGCCATGTAACAATAATAGCGTCTTGCCTATCTATCTGATCCCGAATTTCATTAAACACCACGTTCATGCGTTCAAATTGTTGCTGTATAGCCTGCAACATGAGTGGTTCTCTTCGCTCGTCTAAACCTTCAGCCCTAGAAGACATATATTTAAAACTATAAAAATAGACAAATGTTAGAAATAATTTTTCACACACTCATTTTCGTGTTTGCACTCAAATAAGGTCACTTCACTCGTGTATGCACTCTTTTGCCTTTTTTTTTATAATAAGCTCACCCATGTTACCTTTTACCGCTCTTGTTTCTCTTATAAGTTCTTTAAGAACTAATTGAATTTCTACCGAGGAATAACTTGTATTATCCCAATTAGCAATAGATCCAAGAAATAAAAAGGAATAAAGGTGACACGGAATATACGGACGTTGGGAAGAGAAAAAAGACAAACGAAAAATACCAACGATGATATACGAAATGATGATATACACAAATAATTGGAAAACAAGATTCACTATATTGGTCACATAAAGTACTTGAATATCTATTGCTAAAAATAATTTTTTTTCTTTTTTTTTCTTCTCTTTTTTTTTTTGTTGCGGATAAAACTCTGTAGAAATTCTAGTCGCCCTCTTTATGCAACACAAGATTTCAATTAAAAATATTAATTGATCTTAAAAAATATTAATTGATTGAGTATCTCAAAAGATATTAATTTAAATATAAGATATGAATTTCAAAATTAAACGATATTAATTGATCTCAAAAAATATTAATTTTAACACAAAATATAAAATTTAAAATCAAAAGATATTGATTTATTTGAAAAGATATTGATTCGTAGATGAAATTTGGTAAGAAAAAAAAACTCAGGTAGCAGCTGAGGGAGAGCTTCTCTCTCTAGAGAAAGCTCTCCCAAGGCGTCAATGGTGGTTTCCATCCCAGATGCTTTTGGATCACAGGGCCAAGGCAATGGTGGGGTGTATCTGAGGCTCGATTATGTTCACGTCTATCGTTATACGAAGCTGAGGAAGTGATCTGGTGGTCGTGTAGTCTGTTCGGTGGTGTTGATTTGGTTACTGAAAGTCGAATCGGTTCTGAGGGTACTGTGTATATCCTCAAAGGTCAGATGTTTTGGAATCTTGTTTATTGATATTCAGATTTGGGATTCACCGAGTTCTGTTTATTGATATTCAGTTTTGTTTATTGATATCGCCGACGACGACGCCGATATCATTGTGCGGCGAAGCTTTGGCCATGGTTGTAGATGCAAAATCTGGAAGTTGTTCCTTTATGATTGTTCGTTAATGGCGAACATGTTGATTATTGAACCCGTTGATGATAAATTCCTGATCTCTAACAAGATCTAGTTCGTTGCGAAGCTCTTTGTGGCTTGACGTTCTGTTCTTGGCAGATCAATCTGCTTAAGCGCTGCTTGCGCAGAGTTTGTTAAGTTCCATGGAAGGTTAATTCCTACCAACTGTAGCTGCGGTGGTGCGTTCTACTCGACCCTATTTGGGGAAGACAAAGAGGGCAGTCCACGCGCGCTCATGCGGTTTGGGATTTCCTTTTGATTTCTGATCTGAGTTGTCATCGAGTACAGCGGTATGGTGGCAGCATTACCGGCTGGAATCTGCAAAATTCTCGGTAGTTGCAGAGGATCCGTTAAAGGTTTAAGTTTTGTATACCGCTTTGTTTGATGGGTTTGAAGGTGGAGTTTCTCTAGCTAGGTTCGTTTGTTCATTTAAGTCTGAATCTATTAGCTCTGGTTGGGTTGAATTACAGCGAAGAAGATGAAGTGGAGAATACTCTCCGTGTAGCGCGTGGGCTTGGATGCTGCTTTGCCAGGGTTGTGGTTTGGCAGCGTACAACAGACTGAAACACCAGTCATGGTTGACGCAAAGTGGGTCCCGCGGGTCATCATTCAGTGGGTAGCTTTTTGGTAAACTATGAGCAGTTTGGAACGAACACTACTGTTTGCTGATATTAGTGGCTTGTGGGCCCGGTGCATTATATTTGGGGTAGTGCCCGGGCAGCGCTTATTTGACATATGGTTTTTGGGCTGGACAGCTGGGTGTGGACAGAGCCTAAAAGAGTTTTAGATATGGGTCCCACGGCCTTTATAGCTGAACAGCGGTGTGGCAACTGGTTTTCGGTAGTAGCGGTATGTGGGGCTCTCAGCAGGAGACTTTGAACATTTGTTTGGATAGTGGCTTGTGACATCTCTTTTGTGTCATGACCCACTATCTTTTGGGTTGTTTGCTAGTTGGTTATCCGTGTATTATTTCTAGCGGATTGCTGGAATTTGGGTTATTCATATTTAATACAATTTTGGAAATTTATATTAAAGACATGTGGTTCAAGTTCTTTGGATGATCTCGTGATGTTCTGTCAGTGGTTTTTGTAGTTTTTTTTTAGTCTCAGCTCTCTTGGATCCTATTTTTTCCTCCCTTCTCCTAGGGAGAGTGTTGCTTATTGAGAACCTGAGGTTGATTTGGTCTGGATGAGGACCTGTCTGGCCTCCTGACTAGGTACCTATGGTGTGGTTCTTTATGTGGTTCTTTGAGCAGGGTTTGGCTGAGGGACTTTTCATCTGGATCTGATGACAGAGCTTCCTTAGGGATGGCTTAGGTTTCTCGGAGCTGGTTTTTTCCGGCGCTGTTCTGTCCTTAGCTTTCTTCTGACTTGTGGGGCTCTTCCACTACTTTTGATTGGTGACCCTGTGCGCAGGGTAAGTTGGTGGTTTTCCTTGGCAGTATTGCACTGGATTTCTCTGGAGCTGATCTGTTTGTTGTGTTTTTCGGTTGGCTAGAGGCCCATCTACCTCTAGTACTTTGCTCTTAGACCTCTGGTGGCCCCTTTGGTTGTCTTTTGGACTTGTGGTTATGATCTTTCATTGTCTTGTTCTCAGAGTCTTTATTTGGCTGTGGAGATTTCGTTACTTCGTTTGCTTGGGCTACGTCTGGGTTGGTTCCCGGTTTGGTTAGTGAGCGAAGATGGGTTCGTTGGCGGAGTTGGTTGTGCTGGCCTCTTTCTCCGAGCTAAGTTTTTCTTGGGGCTGTCCTTTCTCCTGCTCCCTAGGGCCGTGGTTAGAGGACCAGCCTCCTTTGACCTCTTAAGCTTTTGAGGTTGGTTTTCTCTCAGCTTTGTAGAGAATCTTTGGCTGGTCTTCTGACGTGAATAGGTCGTTTTGTTTGAGGTTTAAAGCTTTTTAGGAGCCGAGCTTCAGAAGAATTTTGTGTCTTGTGTGTTGGACAACCAGCCCTCTTGTTGGTCTGGTTTTTTATTCTCTTATATGTTGGCTTTCTTTCTCTCTATGCAGGTTGTGCATGCAATATGTTTTGTTAGATAGTTTTCCTCCGCTGTAAAGTCGGGGTATAGAGTGTCTTATTTATGTTTGGTAGATTTGGTTACCTTTGTGTCCCATTGGTAGGAGGTTCCTTCCTAAATATTAGCTGATGTAATCACCTGAGGTATGTCCCTTGAAAACATGTAAAAAGTTTTTTTTCTTTAATGTCACAATTAATTACTCAAAAAAGATATTGATTTTTTTTTAAACAAGGGAATAAAAACAAATTGACTCAAGCAAAGATTAAAAAATAAGAAATTGATAAGAATCAAGAACGACGCTAAATAAGTAAGAACAAAAATTCAAGAGAGAACAAGAATCAAGAAAAACTCAAGAATTAAGAAAGACGAGCAATACCTAGAAAATGACTCGACAAAAATTCAAAACAAAGAACGTAAAAAGATAGATAAACCTGATTTGAAGCCTGAGTTCTGATAGCAAATGATGTGAACCCGCAAGGATTTGAATTTTCTTGAACCTACGAACAATTTGAACTAAACCCAAGAACGTCAAAATCAAGTCAAGGAACAAATCTTGACTCGTTGAACTCTTGTTTCAAGAACCAAGATTGTAACTAGGACGCCATAAGGAAGAAATCTTAATAAGTTCTTTAGTTCACTCAAGAACTATAAGAGAAATTTTCTCACAAATAAAATTTTACTTTATTTTATTCATGTCAAAATAATACATTGAGGCTTCTTTATATAGGAGAAAGTTGAAAGTAATTTCTTGTTTCTAAGCAATGTGGGATAACATATGTTAGGATCATGTGCTAAAATTGCATCAATCCTTGTTAGCCAAACTAAACCTAACTAAATCCAATCATAGGTTGGCCGAAACTACTTAGGCTCAAACTCTTATTCTTGTTGTAATAATTAAAAACAAAACCCAACAAATTAAATAGTCCAACAATCCCATATGTATGAATATTAAGATCTAAAACATTAGGTTGCGCTTCTCTCCATAGCTTGTATCACATGAAGTGGAGCAGGTTCTTCTTCTTGTGATCCAATCTTAAACGGTGAATTCTTGTATAATAAACTGGCATGCTCGGTCCAAACTGATTGCACCAATTCTTGCATTGCGTCCTTGATCTTCTTTGCTCTTGATCTTGTGATTAGCCCTTCTGGGACTTGCAACGGTTCTCTGAGACTCTGTCCACCATCTCTAAGACCACCTTGATGCCCATCACCTTGATTCCCATCACTTGTGGGACCCATGGGATGATATATTTGATTTTTTGCTTCACACAGAGTGTAATTTACCCCAAGGTTCTCTTGTAGACATGCAAGTTGGGAAAATTGCATTACGTACATGTGGATCAAGTTCTTTGGACGACCCCGTCGTGCCTTGTTAGTGGTTCTTTTAGTTTCTTTTTAGCTCCAGCTCTCTTGGATCCTATTTTCTCCTCCCTCCCCCAGGGAGAGTGTTGCTTATTGAGGAACTGAGGTTGTTTTGGTCTAGATGGGGACCTGTCTAGACTTTTGGCTGGGTACCTTTGGTGTGGTTCTTTTGGTGGTCCTTTGAGCAGGGTTTGGCTGAGGGGCTTTTCGTCTAGATCCGATGGCAGAGCTTCATTTGGGATGGCTTAGGTTTCTCTGAGCTGGTTTTCTTTGGCACTGTTCTGTCCTTAGCTTTCTTCTGACTTGTGGGGCTCTTCCACTACTTCTGATTGGTGACCTTGTGCGCATGGTAAGTTGGTGGTTTGCCTTGAAAGTTTTGCGCTGGATTTTTCTGGAGCTGTTCTGTTTGTTGTGTTCTTCGGTTGGCTAGGGGCCCATCTGCCTCTAGTACTTTGCTCTTAGAGCTCTGGTGGCCCCTTTGGTTGTCTTTCGGACTTAGGGTTGTGATCCTTCGTTGTCTTGTTCTCAGAGTCTTTACTTGGCTATGGAGATTTCGTTACTTCGCTTGTTTGGGCTACGTTTGGGTTGGTTCCCAGTTTGGTTAGGGAGTGGAGATGGGGCTGATGGCGGAGCTAGTAGTGCTGGCCTTTTTCTCGGAGCTAAGATTTTCTTGGGGCTATCCTTTCTCCTGCTTTCTAGCGTCGTGGTTAGAGGACCAGCCTCCTTTGACCTCCTAAGCTTTTGAGGTTGGTTTTCTCTCAGCTTTGTAGCGAATTTTTGGCAGGACTTCTGAGGTGAGTAGGTCGTTCTTTCTGAGGTTTAAAGCTTTTTCTAGGAGCCGAGCTTTAGCAGAATTTGTGTCTTGTGTGTTCGACAACCAGTCCTTGTTGGTCTGGTTTTTATCCTCTTGTATGTTGGTTTTTGTTTTTCCTCTCCATGCGGGTTGTGCATGGAATATACTTTGTTAGATAGTTTTCTCCCGCTGTAAAGCGGGGGTAAAGAGTGTCTTATTTGTTTGTTAGGTTTGGTTACCTTTGTGTCCTATTGGTAGGAGGTTTCTTCCTAAATGTTAGTTGATGTAATCACCTGGGGTTTGTCCCTTGAAAACATGTAAAAATTTTTTTTTCTTGTATGTCACAATTAATTACTCAAAAAAAAAAACATAAGTGCACCAAGCATCCTTAACCAAAGGGATGAACTTGGAGCTCTTAGCCCAAAAATCAAAGTACTTAAACGGCTTCCTAGATTTGGCTTTGTCAAAATCAAGCATAATATCTATACGCGCATGGTCCGAGATACAAGGAGGCCCAAAGAAAGCACTAGCTCGAACCGTAGAGATGATCCAAGCCTCATTAACAAGCGCACGATCAATCTTGGATTTGATAAAATTATCGCCCTGGTGGTTATTAGACCAAGTAAACTGGATCCCACTGTATCTAAGGTCATTTAACTCAGCCTCATACAGACACTTATTGAAGTCATCCATATGTGTAGGCTATTTGCCACATCCCCCAATACGCTCATTAGGGTAGCAAATGGCATTAAAATCACCCAAAACTAACCACGGTGAGTTAGAAAGGCCAGGAGCAAGAGAAACAATCTTATTCCAGAGACTAACCCTCTCCCCAAAAGTATTAAGACCATACACAAAAGTAACCCAAAAAGAGGGTTTATTTTTAAGAAAAGTAGCCTTCCTATGAATCTATTGGTCCCCAAAATTAGAAGTTTGAAAATTAACAAAAGTAGGATCCCAACAAACCCAAATGCGCCCCAAAGCACCAAAATCATAGTTATTAGCAAAATTCCAAGAATTGAAGATTTTATCAAAAATCAGATTAGCCTGATCTTTTTTAATCCTAGTTTCATTCAAAACAACTAATTTGACCTGAGATAAGTTAACAAAAAATTTCAATTCATTTTGTTTAAAAGAACTATTTAGACCCTTAATATTCCAAGATGTAGCAGACATTTAAAAAATGAGGGTTAAGTAAGGGACCATTTCTTTTTCTTTTTGCTGCTATTCACCTTTCTGGATTCTGAGTCCTTAGGTGGAGATATGACCAGCTCCTGACTAGTGTCCAACTCGTCCAAGGGAGTTAGGGGCTCGGTTTCAGTACCATGTCCCACCACCGGGACTGGTTGCATCACAATGACCGATTTACTGCGGGTGAGAGGGGATCGACCTACTTAGTGTGCACTCCCACTATCTACCTGAGAGGTTTCTTCCAAAGGGAGATCCACTGGCTTCTCTTGCTGGGTAGACACAACATCAACAGACTGTTTTGGGGAAGGAGGACTTGAAACCACCATTGCCCCTTGTTCTTGCCTCGGAAGAGTCACAGCATCATCTTGTCCAATTTCCATAGCCGTAGAAGCACCATGGTCCTTCCCTTGGATAACCTCACAAGGGATGAGGGTAGATGTCAAGGGAGGTTGAGGAGCCGCAACCATAACCTGGATATCACCCACAACTGCCTTACCTTTACCAACAGATGTCCATTCAGATTGAACCGCCGACTTAGCATGTTTACATTTCTTGGTATCATTGCCAAAAGTGTTGCAAGTAGAGCACATAGGGGGCAGACCTTGATACTTGACACCCACAAGAACTGTGTCTCCTTCACATTTAATTTGAATTGAATGCTTTGAGGGTTTACTCGCATCAACCTCAACACAAGCTCTTGCAAAGAAAATGCGTTGTTTGGAATATGTGGCGCGATCCAAGTATAAAGGGACCCCAAGGACACTTATAATTCATTTAGACAGGAGTTATTCCAAAACTCTAGATGAAGATCATGGAGCTTAACCCTTCTTGGTGTGTTCTTGAAATAGCTTTGACTAACCCAAAAGCAAAGGGAGAATCAAGAAAGTAACCAACTAGGCAGCCTTCCCATGTTTTTTCATCCATTAAATTGCTCTCAACTTCAACCACCTCCGATTCCAATCCTTCCACGTAAGTTAGAGTAGCCCTAGAGGATCTATTGGGGAGAGATCCCGAGGGACGTGGTGGGGAACTAACTTTAGCCGCAACCTGGGGTTCCCCTATACCAAGATCTCCAGCTGACGTTGATGATGACTTGACAACCTCAGCTCAAGACCGTGGCTCCACTATACCAAAGGGTTCCGGTCCCTGGGGCCTTCTACCCTCAAACCTCGGCCCTCCCCTGTTACGAAATGGGGGTCTACCACCACCCCTTCCTTTGGAGTTTCGGATAAAGTTTGGGTCACGAGCGGGGTTACTGTGTTAGTCGAATTGCCGAGAAGGATCATAAGAAAAACTCCCAGCACGCTTTTGAGTCTCCTCCTCCGCCGAGAGGACCTCCCTAACAGAACCCCTAGCCTCAACGACTCGTGCTTGTCTCTCTGTGTTAGCCATAACCTCTTTTATCATATCAATTTTGTTTTCTACCAGAACCTTGTCGTGTTGCGCCATTCTCAACATTAGTGCATCTTGATCAATATCCTCTTCCTCATCAGAGGGGTTCGTACCTTCAATTTCAGACATAGTAGTTCGGACAACCGAATGTTGCTTAGTTGGACTCAATCTCTTTAAGCGTCGAAACCGAGCGTGAATGGCATCAAGCATATCAGTGTTGAAAGGCGCCAACCCCTTTCGAACGTGTTGCTCTTCCATATCCACCATATCGGCAAGGCTAGAGAGGACATTTTGAGCCTGACTTGCTTCCTTGAAAATCTCACTAAGCTTGGACGGCGACCGTTGGCCCGTGGATGAAGACGGCTCGAAACCCTCCTTCAAAATCGTACCTTGAGTACCCACCACACTAGGAGAAGAAGCCCTAGGTGGGGTCGCATTCTTCACAGATGAGCTAGCCATGAATCGGGTGAGAAGAGAAACCCTAGAAGATGGGTTTCTAGTCGCACACACCGTCGCACCGTAAATCGCCCACTTAAGACGTGCTCATTCTCAACTTTCCTACTATTTTTTTTCAAGCATTTTTTCCTTTACTAGGCTGGTAATGGTGATGATACTTTCTTGTGGTTAGACCCTTGGCATGCTTGGGGGGTCTTTGGTTGAGGCTACAGGGTCTAGGATCTTGTATGAATTCGATATGGGTTTTGATGCTAAAGTTAAGCAGATTGTGGATGGTAACCACTGGAGATGGCCTTCTGCTGTGACGCTGGATCTTTTAAAGATGCGTAGGGAGGTTTGCGTTCTTCCTGATGCATCTCGGTGTGATAGAATCAAGTGGGCTCTTAATGGTAATAAATTCTCTATTGGGTCCCTTTGGGAGGAGATTCAGGTCCATAAGCCTGCGTAGCCTTGGTGTAATTTGGTGTGGTTCAAACACCACATTCCTCGCATTAGTTTTATTCTCTAGGTCGCGATTAGAGGTTCCCTTAGTACGGGGGATAGGCTTACAATGTTTGGTCTTGAGTGTGATGTTAGTTGTTGTTTATGTTCGGGGGCTATTGAGACCCATGATCATCTCTTCCCTGCTTGCCCATTTGTCCAGTCTATTTGGACTAGGGTTTTAGCTAAGTGTGGGGTTAGTTGGTCTGAGAACTCTTGGATGGCATGGAAGGATGCTTTTGCCACTAAGGTGGTTGGTAAAACCTTGAGTGCTAACGTCAAGAGATTGGCGTTCTCTATCTTGATTTATTGTATTTGGCGGGAACGTAATCTTAGAAAGTTTCAAGGTATGAAGAAGGGTTAGGATAGAGTCCTGAAGGATATTTCTGAGACGGTGAGAGATAGGCTTTCCACCCTCAAGAGAGTGCTTGTTTCTCAGACTAATGTGGAGATCCAGAGTGAATGGAGCTTGGTGATGGATATTTTTTCAACTAATGCCTACTATTAATTGCATCTTGTTTGCTGTAACTTGGCAGCTTTGCTTGGATGACAGTGAGCTTAGCTTCTTCCATTTTCTTAGAGTGCTGAGCGATACAGTCATATTGAGTGAGTGTTTTGTGAGGTTTCTAACATTTATTCCCTGCAAGTTTTTTGTTGTTGTGCAGATTGGCATGGAAGGTTTAGGAGTTTATTATTTCAAGAGGAGCTTTAGTGAGATTTTCTTCTTTTTCTTTTGGAGTTTTAGCTATACACTTGTCTAGAATTTTGTGAGATTAGTCATCTTCTCTTTGGAGTGTTGAGCTTTTCTCTTAGTCTACTAGGTGTATACCTCTATTTGGGTGCATGTGTTCTATATTATTCTATCATTGGTTTATCTTGGTTGATGTGTTCAGGTCCCATTGGCTGCCAGTTCCTAGAAGGAAGAGGCCTCGGTTGGGCGCGTAATGTTCCTCAGGTTTTGTTGGAGGCAGCAGTCTAATGAGTGTCAGGTTTTGTTTGCTACAGGTTTTATATCTGATCCCAATTTTTGATTCCTGGCTATGAGAGGTGTTCATAGCTCCTCTATACTTGTTTTTCTTTGTTATCCCGTGAGGGTAGGCTTATACTCTTGTGTGGGCTAGTTTGGTTGTGTCCCTTGGCTGCATGTTGGGGCCGTTGTTTGTTATCCCTACTGTTCCTCCTTCTCCTGCTGTGTTTTTTGTCTTCCATTCGATTTGGTGTATATTCCTATGGACTCTCTATTTTTTTTAGCCTTCCCCTTACGACTTGTGTAAGGGATTGTGTGCGTGTGCGGGTGCGTGTGTTGTTGGGCTTGGTTGTTGAATGGCGATACAGGTTCGATTTTGAGGTGGGCTAGTTGGTTTTCTAGGCTCCTTTTTGTCCAGCAAGTGGTGTCTTCCTTTTGGGTGTTGCAGTTTTAGCTGCTTTGTATGGCAGTTTGTTGCTTTCTTCATGGTGGCTCTTTGTAGTTTCGGTTAGCTTTCTTGGTGGGCTTGTGAATTTTGTTTTGGTTGTTATTGCCTTAGCTGGTTTCTTTTGGTGGGGCTGGTTTAGCTCTTTGCTGCGACGATTTTGAATGTGGCAGGATGTTGCTTCCTCATGCACAGGTTTTTGGTCACAGTGCTAGCCCAGATTCTGTTTCCATTACTTTTGGAAGTTATGGGTTTGGTATCCTCGACGGCTTTTGTTTAGTTTTATGCTCATCTTTGTGGCTTTTATCTGTGCTAGGTTTGTTTTTAGTTTGGGTTATGCCTCAGCGTAAAGCCGATTTTTTGTTCTTTGGGGCTTTGTCTCCTTGTTTGGTTTTGTGTTCTTGGGTTCGTAAGGCCTGGGGTTTGCCTCTTGTAATCTTATATTTTTCTTTCTTTTATGCCACAATTAATTATCCAAAAAGAGACATCCAAACCCTACGTACCAATAGGTGAAGGAAAAATGGTAGAAGCCAAGAGAAATGGCACCACACTTGGAAAAACTGAATAAGGATGAAGGAATATGATTACGGACTTCATCACTAGGATTGTCAAGATCGCCTCAAGAGCACGATTACATTCGGGTTGTAATGAATTACCTTACTAAGGCTGCTCGCTTTCTATTAGTTAAATCTCACGACACATCAGTAGCTACAAGCAAAAAGAATATCCGTGAGATTTTACACCAACATAAGTTCTCTACCATACCTAACCAAAACCCGCATCTTGCCTAGGCAGTCTAAACACCCAGTTCTGAACCATCAAAAGTATGTTAAGAGTATACATAAGAGAAATTAAAGGAAACCATTATCTTCGGTCCAAACCTACTTATAACAAATAGCTCCCAACATAGCTTTTACAACCATATGAGGTTTTGTGTTAGCACAGTACCGTGAGACTTTCCATAAACGGAATAGAAATAGAAAGGAATTGATTGGTTGAAATAGATCTCTGCTAGTCAATAAAGTGAGACCCATAATGCAATAACAGACATTCATATAAAACTCAGAATAGTAGCCCTGCATTGACAATTTATATAGTAAAAAACGATAGAATCTCATTGGATAAGACTTCTCACACTAACAAACAGACTGAGTGTCATGCTTTCACCTTTTTTTTGAGTAATTAACTGTAACATAAAGATGTGGTGGCTAGCTTAGTGGCTTGAGCTGCCTTGCCCTATATTTATCACACAGGGTTTAACTCCTGGGGGCCCCATTCCCCACTTAC
>JAOTRH010376781.1:0-35680 GCA_034768845.1 Heliamphora exappendiculata | reverse complement strand
GTACATCAACTAAAGGAAGCAATATGCCAAAAATAGATAAGAGTAAGGGCATTTTACAGAAATTAATAAAATAAAGGCGGTTGAACCGGCCATTAACAATGTGTATAATCATAAATGATTGAAAATTAAAATGCTATAAAATAAGTGACTGAAAAATTAAAATGCTGTAAATTAAATAAAGGCGGTTGAACCGGCCATTACAAACTAGATAATAACAACTAATTTTATTTCCAAACGGGCAGAACCTCAACTTAAGAGTGGGCTCCGCATGCAAGCTAAAAAATCAATAAATTATATTTATCTACTAAATTGGCAGAGTCTCAGCATAAAAGCAAGATCCCTACACTGGTAGAAAATAAATAAATAATTTTTTTTTTTAAATGAGAGATAGACAAAGAAAGACGGTAAAAGATGAGCACCAACAATTCTCTTTCCTTGTTATATTTGTTTCCTCTCTTCACTGGCCTGCTCGAATGTATTTTAGACTAGACTTACGGTCCACAATTCTGTGGGAGTAAAATGTACTGATTTAGAAAGTCCCAAGTTCAGATTGTAAGCCGCTGTTTCTAAAACGAATTCCCAAAATGAATCGGTAAATCTGAATAACTCATCAAGGACTTTACAATCTTCATAAGAGTTCTATTCATTCTTTTTGCTATATCATTCTACTGCAGAGTGCCAGGTGCGATCAGTTAGGATGTAATTCCCTCTGATGATAGGTAGTTCCTAAACTCTTCAAAGAGGTATTTTCCACCAGGATCGGATCGTAGTGATTTAATACTTTTACCTAGACGCTTCTCCGTCTCCGCTTTGAATTTTTTGAATTTCTGAAAGCATTCAGAATTACGGTGTATTAGGTAAATATATTAATACCTTGAGTAGTAATCAATGAAATTGACGAAATACTCAAAGCCACATCTAGCTCGGACTGTCATAGGACCACATACATAAGAATAAACCAGCTCCAATGATTTTTTAGCTCTATAACCTTTAGCCAAAAAAGGCCTCTTGATCGTCTTACCCTCTAAGCAAGATTCATAGACTGGAAGTGCCTCCACTTCTAATGAACTCAAAAGTTCATCTGCTACTAATCTTTATATCCTTTTTAGATTAATATGACTCAAGCGTAAGTACCAAAGAAACGTTTGGTTCATTAAATAAGAAAACTTTCTCTTATATGGTAAAATAGATGTGTTATTCATTTTAATTAGTTACAGTGTAAGCGAGATGGGAGATACAATATACAGATTACCCACCAATGTACCAAAATAAATTAAATATTTATTTTTTTTCACAACAACAGAGTCACCAAAATGAACAGAATATTTGTCATTTATTAAACTTGAGACTGAAATTAAATTTTTTATAATTGAAGGTACATACAGACAATCTTTTCGAAATTGTATCATATCTCTACTAAAATTGAGAGTGACATCTCCTACTGCAATTGCTGCCACAATTGTATTATTGCCCATGTGCATGTATATTTTCTCATCACTAAGCTGTATGGTTTCCTGGAACTTCTACAAAAAATTACAGACATGATTAGTGGCTTCCGTATTTACATACCAGGTACTAGTAGATAATACAACTAAATATGTTTCAACAACTAGTAAATATAAATTACCTTATTTGTTCTGCTTACTAAAAAAAATCGGACACTGTTTTTTCTAATGCCCAAACTAGTTACAGTGATAGCATTTGCCTCTCGGATTTTTCACACCAGCTTTTGGTCCCTTAACTACTTTTAGACTTGTGCTTTTCTGTGTCTGAATATTTTTCTTCTTCTTACCTTTTGGTTTAGAGGATGAACATTTCTCAGCCGCATTCACAGAACCTAGCTTTCTAAGAACATCCCCAGCTGCTTGAAGTTCCTTAAAAAATTCTGCCAGTGTGTAGCCGAGCATATTCATAGAATAGTTCAGGCAGAACTGCTTAAAACTTTCAAGTAGTTATTGAAGTACGATATCGACCTGGGTTTCTCTGTCAATTTCAGCTCTAAGGATCTCCAGTTCATTCAAAAGGCTGATCATCTTTAGAACATGATCCTTAACAGGTGTACCTTCACCGAGGTTTGCATTCATTAGAGATCTCATTGCCACCTGCCTAGCAGCACGATTTTGATCTCTAAACATTTTTTTGAGGTTCTTCATTATGTCATAGGCACTAAGAATAGATTGATGCTGACGTTGCAAAATATTTGACATTGAAGCCAAAATATAACATCGATTCATCTGATCAGCTTTCTGTCACTTCTGATGGGCCTGGATTTCTCTTTCGGTACCCCCCTCATCAGGTACTGGCAGACATATCTCAATTAAAACAAACTTATAATCCTCAACAGTTAATACATTGTCCAAGTTTTATTTTTAGTCAATATAATTTAGTCCCGTAAATTTGTTTTTTTTTTTAGAATGGAAACGAGTGGGTTGAAAGCCATTTTAATAATGAGAATCACATAATTTAAAAAAATCGTTAATTATGATGAGCAAAACATTGAATTCATTTCAATTTGGTTCACTCTATCATTTTAAAATTAATTCGCCAGCAGTCTGGTAACCAGAGAATAGCATGCCTCGATGGGAGGACGTCTACTATCCTTCATAAGACCAGACATACCAATTCCTTTTAATTTTACAATCTACGCAACTGTCCATACTAAGTAAAATTAAATTGTTGACATAATTTCGGTCAATATACAATAGCAGTGACTCAGATTGAGATAATACAATTATATACAGTTAAGTGTTAATCACCACCTAATCCAAAAATAGTCACTTTACAATGAACTCTTTAGATAGAGAAGTGCACACTAACAATTTTTTAGAATTATCCATAAAGAAGGTTTGTACTGGCGATACTGCAATTAATCTCTCCGTTGGGGATGGGGGCCTTACTGCCGACACGCAGGGTTTAATTGTATCGCCTACAAACCGGTAATGGAGACATCATGATTTATCTGTGAATAAATTTCTTCTCTCACTTAGATTTTTAAAATATTTTTTAGGGTTATAAAAATTTGTTTAATTAAAATAAATTTATTAATTTCAAAAGTTACACGATCTGAAAGAATCAAATATCTTTCTATGTACACGATTCTAAAGATTCTGGTTCGTCAAACAAATTTTTTGTAAGTCACACGATCTGAAATAATCAAACCTCTTTCCGTGTATACGATTCTAAAGATTTTGATTTATCAAACCATCTTTTGAAAGTCACACGATCTGAAAGAATCAAACATATTTCCGTGTATACGATTCTAAAGATTCTGCTTTATCAAATCATATTTTCGTATTTAAATATGTAACAAATAAAATTTAATAAATGCACAGTTATTCCTCTAGCTTTTCAGCTAAGGTAGTAATTAAAGGTATTTATTTATTTTATTTTTCGTTTCACATTTTTCAAAAAATAATAATTTATTTTGATTAAACATTTTTTCATTTAATTAATTCAGAATCCGGAATTAATTCTCATGTTTTTTCAAGATATCTGATTTTTAAAAAAATCATCTTAAACATGATATTTTGTAAAAAATAAAATATCTAAAGTTTGTCCATTTAATTAAACTTAATTAATTAAAAAAAACTTAATTTTATTTTTCATTACAAAATATTTTAATTAAAATCAAATTTTCGAATTAATTAAATTAACAGGATAAATAAAATCAATAAATATCATTTATGCATTTAATATATATAAAAAAAATTAAATGCAAGATAAATATAAATCCCGATTTTATGATCCGATTAAAATTCTGAAGAGTTTCAGTCACATATTATGTAAATAAGCTGCAGCAATCCTTTTCTGAATCAGGTGCTTGTATCTAGATTGCATCATGATTCCTTGATACTATCTGATATATCAATATATATCATATCAGTCTCGTATATATCAGAATATATGTCAAATCAGCCTCGAGAGAGAGAAAGTCGCTGGACCACCACTAGCCACTGCCAGTGCTGCCTTCCCGCCGCCTTCAAGCGGCTCTTGTCGCCTTATCCGAGCTCCATTTTTGACGAGTTTTATATCGTTGGAAATATCTCGAAATATGAGATTTTTCTATCAAAAAATATGCTGGAAAACTGCTAGAAAAACGGCCAAAAAAATGGCCCAAACCTCAAAAATGCTACTGTTCGCCACAAAACTGCGCAGCCAACTTCCCGAGCCTTTTTCGACCTCTTCCCGAACTCAATTTTTGACGTACTTTATATCAAAAGAAAGCTCTCAAAAGTACTATATTTCTACAAAAAAACTTCTCAAAAAACCGCCAACAAATCGCCTGAAACGGACTGCCGCCGCTCACAGCGCCACCACCTTTAACCGCCAACTTTCCGAGGCCATTCCGATCTCATCCGAACTCCGTTTTCGATGTACTTTATATCAAAAGAAAGATCTCGATAAGTATTATCTTCCTATCAAAAGAACTTCTAAAAAATAGCCTGAAAAACTGTCAAAAAATTGTCTGAAAGCTGCTACTGTGGCGCTTCCGCCGCTAGAAAAAATCGCTGCGCGATCTGTAGCCTGTAAAAACCCGAACCACCGCTAGTGCCGCCTCCGTTCTTCGTGTTTTTGGACATATTCAACCTATTCTTTTTTTCAAATAAACTAGAAAAAGAAATTTAAAAAACATCAATATTTTACATCGAAACTTATGTCCCATAGGCTTACATTCGATCTAAAATTAATTAATCAAACGCGGTCAACCCCCATGGTTAAAAAATTAGATTAAATAATTATCATCCACACATTCAATCAAACATGAAAATAAATGATGATCATAAAATCAGGATTAGAACGCCTGCAAAATAAAGTTAGCAACAGTTCTAAATCTACCCAGCTCCGATAACCGTAAACAAAAACAAAACTCACTTTGATACCAATTTGTTGGAGGCAATACTACCAAGATCATTATTTTTGAAAAATAATTATCGGTAAAAAATTTATTGGACAGGCAAACTCCGAAACGAGCTCCAGATAAAATTTTTGACGAATAACGACCAAAATAAAACCCGTGCAACCAAAGTTAATTTAAAAGAATACATCTTGTAGATCTAATCTTCAACTACGACTTGATTCTGAGTTGAACCTCCAGTCAGATCTTCTACTATATTCTCTTACGCGATCCTCGAACGTAGTGTGGACTACGATCCTCTGATAACTCATACCGGCAGAACCCCGATATATTTTTTAAGTCTCGAAAGACAAAAATAATATATTAATAATAATATATGAGATATGATCTATCTGATATATGATGTACTAATCTCAAACTGGTTCAATCTACCCGCGTATATATAGGGCTGCAGTAAGGACCTGTGGAGTAATTATGAGTAAGACTTCCAGTAGAATACAAACACCTACCAGTGATATCTGTAATAAAAAAAAAGACGCATAGCGGTATCTGCAATTATTAAAAATCAGCAGCGATTTTTATAATTTTCATAAAATACTGAATTACAGTTCACACCACTAAAAAACTATAATTGCACTCTGACTGATATTCTCAAGACCTTTTTGTATTGAGCTCGAGTTATTAAATGCTTATCATTTCTCCCCACGTTAAGATTCTCGATACTTGCCAATTAAATTTAATTACTGACAATTTAATTTAATCGGCATCTTCATATTCGTTAAACCCTTCCGCTTAACTTATTTGACTGCCGGATAATCAAATCCACCTGTAGGCTTTGCCTCGGTCAAAACTTATAAGCATCCTAAAGGGGTATCGTCAATCCCAATCATCGGGACTTGAATTCCGTCAATAATTAATTTTTGTCATATAAATAATACCGCTATCCAACTCACCGAGAATATAAACTCATATAAGATCGCACCCTCTAATGAATCAAAACAACGAATATTAAATATATGCAAATCAATAATTATTTCAGGATTAAGAGGATAAGTATTATTCATAATAATCTTGGAGTGTGAATTAATTTATATAGTCAGTAGTCAGTACAAAATTAATTACCCCAAATGTCCCATTTAATACACACAAAGCGTACTGGCACGGAGAGTTGGAATAATAGACGACGCTATTATCTGTTCCCCGTATTCAAGATAGGCCAACTAAAACTTTGTGTCACAGTTGTACCAATGGTATGTCCATTTCCATATAAATTGTGAACATAAAACTTATATTCTATATGAACCTAAAATCTGGTCTTCTGTGTGTAAGCCGTACTCTACACGCCAGATTAAATAATATACAGAATATTGGACATCTATGCATATCAAAAAAATGATACACATACATTGCTCATAAAGATTCTCATAAAATTAAAAATAAAATTAAATACTAAAAATATAGTTTTCAGTATACCAACCCTAACACATACTTTGCAACTTTAAGGCCAAAATTTGAGTATTAAATTAAAAGGGTTGGCAGGGTTTTGGGGCATCTAGACTTGGAATCAAATTATGATTTTTAAACACCATTTAGATTATAAAAAAAAATCTACAACTATTATCTTTAACATTAAGTTCAAAACTTAAGGCAAATGGGTGAATAAAACATTCTAAGCGAAAATGATTCAGTATTTTCCTCAAACTTTTACTGAAAATACGCCTTTGTTGGTCTCAGTTTTGGAGCATCTAATCACGTTTAAATGAGCCTATTTTTGGATATCTTTTAGTTAAACATGTCCCTTACAAGTCTTGTGAATGGTGCTAGGGGTGGTAGTTTGAAACAAATTGAAGATATAAATCATTTTGTAAAATAGGTTCTATATGCCGCCAAACCCTCAACAGAACTGGTTTTGGACAGAGAGTTTGAAATGGGTTTGAGGGACTTTCTCGAGATATCTAGGTCTGATGTTAGATAGAAAGAAGTTCAATATGTTACCTACAATATTCATGCAGATCACTTTTGGAGTAGGTCACTAAAAATAGGAGGTTTGGCTATACAAAAAGATGTGACAAAAGTTTCCTTTAATGGCTAAACCAGAACAGAGAGTTTTAAAGGGGTTTTGAACTATAAAACCTCAGTGTCTTGGGCTCATTTTTTGTGGGATGTTAGATATATGTTATCTACGACTATTATATTTTGACCAAAGCTCGGATTACATTGTAAACTAGGGTTTTTAGGTCGGTATTGTCAACTGATCTAAAAATGACACTTTAGTTGACTTGCAATATCTCAAGTTCTACTCACTCAAATGAGTTCAAACCAACTTTGGATGAAAGATAACACAAACATCTAAATCTGGACGTAACGAACATGCTTAGATCAAATTTTTACATTGAGTTATGAAGTTCCAAAGATCATGGGAGAAACATTAAAGTACTCAAAAATCAGGTCCTTATATGTTCAAGTCTCCTACTTATGATATGTCAAGGTTTTGTTCCATTTTTTTGCATGCTTGTATTTTATGTATGAATATCAAGATTCTAGAACCCATTTAAGTCATCAAACACAAGAATAACAACACACAACCACATCTCATATCATTCAAAAACATAACAGCCCCTAGTTTGTTACTACGACGCCTTTTCGATTCATTTTCGGTTCTCAATCTTAGAAGTGTTTAAAGGGATGAGTTGAGGTATATTTTAGGTGGTATTAGATATAAGGTTTAGATGTTTTACTTACTTATTTGAGGTTCTAAAAATGGTAGATGACTTGTAGGACTTAGCTTTTTGATTCCTTGGCCTTCAAAGACCCTTTTTTTTGGAACTATTGACACCCCAATTTAACTCCGCCTAATCTTAGGTGAATCTGATTATGAAAACAATTGGAAAGGAGATTCAGTACTATCCTCAGAAAATGGTCCAAGCTCTATATTTGAACCCAATGATTAAAACCTTCAAACCAATTAAACCAGTTTGAACCGCAACCTCCATTGTGGTGACCGCCAATAGAATCTTTTGGAAGCTTTCACTTTTTGTGGCAACCGCCAACTCCATTATGGCGACCGCCAAAGAACCTTTTGAAAGATTCCACCATTTCGCGACGACCGCCAACTCCATTGTGGCAACTGCCAATAGAACCTGTTGAAAGCTTCTTTTGATATGGCGACCGCTATGTTTATACTCGGCGACCGCCAACTCTAAAAACCCTGACGTGTCCCAGAACGTGTAGCATCTCATTAGTTGAAGAATTCTATAAATACCATACCTCCTAGTACGTTTTCGAGACAAAATGTTAGAGAGAGAAGCTCTACCGAGTGGCCGAGCAATTTCGAGCCCTGACGCCGAAACCCTGCCAAAATACCAAAAACCGAACTCCCGATACCAAAGTTCTGAAACCCTAGCTTGGATCATCGCCCGAGGGCCGAATTTCCCATCACCATTCCCCGACTCGAGGTTTCCTTAGCGATCCAGGTATTTTGCTTGGATCCCCAACCCTTCTAACTCTATTTTCTACCTCTTTGGAGTGACCGGATTTATTTGATTGTTTCATCTTAATTATGTTCTTACATTGCTACATTTATGTTTAAATTCAAGATTTAGCTTATTTAGCTTACTTGTTTTGTTTATTCGCTTACTTACACAAAGCTTATTAAATCATTAAATAGTGCTAACATAATTTAGTAATACGACTACAACAATGTCGTTATTGTCATAATCTAAAGCACTTACATACACATGGTTATAATTGTCAATATTACACCCATTTAATTTTTGTGTTTCATCTCTTTTTATTTTCTTTTCTTATAATGTTAGTTTAATGTTCAAGCATTTATTTTCTTCTTTTTTTTTCTTCTTTTAGCATTAGTTTTGTATTCCTTCACAAGCATATATCTTCCTTTTCTTTTTCTTTTCTTTTAATACTAGTGTAATTTTTTTTTCTAGCATTTTATTATTATTATTTATTAGCTCTATTTTCCATATAATGTTCCCTCTTATTTTTTTTTAATGTTAGCCTTATTTTACTTTTCATAGTCTTTCTTTTATTTTTCTTTTCTTTCATTTTATTAACCTCAAAAAAAAATTCACAAAAAGCCTTTTAAGCTAGTTAATATTCTTTTTTTTTCTTATTTTCATCTTTTAATTGATAGTATAATTTTCTCTTCTAATAATAATTGAAACCCTCTTGTATATTTTATTTTTTTTATTTTGTTTTGTTTAAAAATATAAAATAAATAGTTAGATTTTTTTTTGTTTAACAGTTTAAATAAACATTTTCTAACTTTTTTATTTTTGCTTAATTTTTCTTTTATAAGCTTTCACTTTATTTCTTTTTCTTTCAAATTAAATTTTCAAATATTCTCTTAATATATAAAATGCTTAGTTTCATTATCTTTATTTGGTAAAATTTATTTTTATATAGGATTTTCACATGCTTTTCATTTTAGTTATACTTTTAGATAATTTGATAATATGCATGTTTAATATGTTAATTTTAGGATATACTTTAAAATCATGTTTAGAATAATTTAGATTTCTTTTAGATATTGCTAGCAAAATTCATGTTTATTTTTAGTATAACTTGATTCAAGTGACTTTTAGCATATTTTTTTTAATTTTGGAATCATGCTAGTTTAGGTTGTTTTTATTGATATTACATGTGGATTTGCTCCATGTATCTTTTTGTTAGAAATTGCATACCATAGGACTTAGGATTTTCTTTTCATTAATTTTTTTGTTTTGGAGTTCTATATACATATGTTATGTATTTTTCATATTTGATTTTAAATATTCTCTATTGGCCTCAATTTTCTTTATTTGCATGCATTTAAAAAAATTTATTAAAGAACCAACGATAATTAGTAGAGGCCAACCTTATGGTTGGACGAATGGGGTGCCTCACATATTTTTCGATTCGTACTTTAGCCCCTGAACCCTTTTTCTCTGGTTAAAAGTTTTAAAAATCAATAGTCATTTTTTTTCTTGATTTTTCTCAAAAATCAAGCGGCGACTCTATTTTTAACAAAAAAGAATTTTTTAAATTTGGCTTTCAATGTGTTAAAATATTTTTTAAAATATCTTTTGAATTTTTATATTTTTAACCATTTCAAAACCCCAAAATCCCGACGCCACAGTATTTTTTTGCAACTCTGCTGGGGACTGGTTTATAAAATCAAATAAGAGGGTTAGACTTGAAAATATCATTGGTTCTAAATACGTATTTCTCATTTGTATTCTCGCATGCATGTGCATTATTCTTCACACCCCCTTCCTGGTCGACCCGATGCCCCGATCGTTTATTCATTTTGGAGATTATTGGGAAGACGGGCAAGCCTTACTGACTGTACGCTTTCATGGGTATAGTAAAAGAGTTCGAACGTACTATTTGATCATGTCATGCACTACACCAGGCATGGAAGGTATATACCCAGCTCTATTCAAAAGATACCCTGATTCTTGACCAAAACTGGCCTCTTTGCATATAGTAGCTTAGAACCCTCCATTATGTGCTGCTAACCCAGTAGGATTATGTGTTTTGTTAATTGTATGTTTTTCTTGTGTCTGTTAGGCGTGTTTGTTTAGCGTAGGCTAGTTCCTTTTCTGGGTTTGGCCCAGGTTTTCTATTATCCCTTGTTGTTTACGTTAGCTTTTTCCTCAGGTCCTTGCCCGATTTTTGTTCTTTGCCTTGTTGGGTTTTCTTACCAGATTGTTCTTCTCGAGGTCATGCATGTATTCCGTGTCTTTAGTGTAGCTTTTCCCTCTTTCGGGTTTCTCCAGGGGTGTTGGTTTTGTCCTCCTATTTTCGTTTAGGCTCGCTTACCCTTGTTAGACTCATCTGAGTTAATTCTGTTTTCCTACTGTTATGTGTTCATTTTTCCTAGAATTCTAGATCGAATCGGTCTCTTGGAGGTTAAAACTATTTTCTTTCCAGAGTGTTGCCTTTTTCTCCGTTTAGGTTCACTTATCCTTGTTAGAATCATCTGAGCTAATTCTATTTTCCTACCGTTATCCTGTCCATTTTTTCTAAAATTCTAGATCGAATCAGTCCCTTCGGGGTTAGAACTATTTTCTTGTCAGAGTGCTACCCATTTCTCTATTTGAATAAACCTTTTCTCTAGAATCTAGTTGTTTTCATTCTTAGCCATCATCCTAATTTTCGGGTGTCCAACTATTATGCTACTAATGTGAGCCCGACAGGGTAATTGCTTCAGTTTCAGGAATTGTCTGCTTATGAGTATCTAGAATGTTTGCTATCTATCGTCAGAGTTCTTTCTAGAGAAGTGTTTGATACTGGTTATTCTGCTCTTGGGATCCAGGATCTCTTCAGATTTAGATCATTGAGCCGGGAAGATTACAGTCAATGCGTGTCTAGGCTAGATCAGTGACAAGAAGACTCATAGGATATCTGAATAACCAGCTAAATCATCTGAAATGGCAGAGAATGAAGTTAATCTGATAGCCCAGATAAGGAAAATCACTGAGATACAAAGGGCTGCGGAGCAGCAAACCTAAGCTCAAAATCAGTGCCAAGCGCAGATTTAAGCAATTTAGGCCCGTTTGCCGAGTGTGAATGGGCAGCCAGATGACACAATTGAGAATGGTGAAGACTTTTGAGATGATAACCAGGGACAAGATGCACCGCAAGTTGCTGTGCCTCCTCGAGTTCCCCGCTCAGTTGTGATAGAAGAAGAAAACACTACTTAGTCCAGAGAGTCTGTGCTGGCAGAGAAAATTGACCGTATGGAGAAGGTCTTGAGGAAGGCAAAAGGAGTGGAGGAATATATGTTGGATGTAGGGGAATTCTGCTTGTTCCCCGGTGCCAAACTGGCAAAAAAATTCAAGATGGTAGAAATGGAAAAGTTTAACAAAATTGATGATCCTCAAATCCACTTAAGGATGTATGTCGGCACTCTTTCTCCCATGGAAATTGATGACCAGCTGAAGGCTCAATTGTTCCACCGGTCGCTTTTCGGGGCAACAAAGAGATGGTTCCTCTCTCTAGAGGTGGCTAAGATTAAAACCTGGAAAGATATAGCCACCGCGTTCATCAGTCAATACAGTTATAACGTTCATCTAAACGTCACCACCCGATATCTAGAAACAACCCGTTAGGAAAATCGAGAATCATCTGTTGATTTTCTGACCCAGTAGAGAGGGAAGGCAGCCAGGATGATGAACCGGCCTACTGAGAAAGAACAAGTGAAAATTGTGGTGAAAAATCTATAATCTCCTCTGAAACGTTATCTTATTACACAGTCACTCTCCACTTTTGAGCAGCTGTTCGATACTGGGGTACAGATTGAGGATACCATTCAGTATGGAGACATTAAGAAAGCTGAGCCTAGTCAAAAACCAAGAAGGACTTTTCCTGCTAACAACCAAAATTAGTTTGCTTCTACCAACCTCACTTCTCGCTCGAACGTGGTTAACTTTTTTGAACCCTTTATCCTCCGCACAACAATCAAACAATACCCAGTAGTCAAACAATAGTCTGCAACCGCAACAGAGGCCAAGGAGAGTCTTCACTTCCCTCAATATTTCATTATCCACAGCCCTAAATCGACTTGTCGAGAAAGGGCTTATCAAGCCTTTCGACCCCATGCCCATACCTGATCTCCTACCGCTGCGGTATAATGCTTCCTAGTACTGCGCTTACCACCAGGGTCATAGGCATTTGACAGATAAGTGTATGAGGCTGCGTCATGAGATTCAGGATCTCATCGATAACAAAGTAATCCCTCCACTATCTGCTACTCTAAAGCTAAATGTCACAACTAACCCTCTGCCAAACCATGCCAAGCAAGTTGGGGTAAACTACATGTCTCTAGGACAATCAGAAGATCCAAGACAGTACATTTGTTTAGCGCATCTGCCACGCCCACATGTTTTAGCTACCGAGGATCGAACAGCATGTTCGTTGATTATGGATGGAAATGGTTGGAATTTGATAGATGAATGGAATGATGATGCTTAGAAAGGGTATCAGATGGCAATCCAAGCAAAACAACAACAAGAAGAGGAGCGTACTGAGGAAAATGACTGGCCTTTGGACTAGCTGACGCGGCCATATGGATTTGTTAATGTGCTCGACGGCATTATCCTTCCTCAACTTTTTGAGGAGGTATATGTTGATGATATGCAATCCTATTAGTTAGTGAGGGTTGTGCTGAAATCAAATGGGGTTGAATGGACCGACTTTTAGACTGCTCGTAAACAGCAAGTGGAGTATATCAGAGAGTACATATGGGAAGGGGTTGACAATACATGAGCTATTGAGGATAAAGAGGAAAGAAGAGGAAGAATGGCGGGCACTGACTTAAATGATCTGTGGGAATTTAAAAGCCCTCTATGCATGGATGAGGTAAGACAAACTGAAAGTATAATGCCGAGATTGTGGGATCCCGAGGAAGGCGTAAAACATCTTACAAGAAGTAGGCAGCACTTCAAGCTAGCTCAGCTTAAAAAAGGATAGCTAAGCAGGAAGGGAAAAGTGAAGGAACAAGAAGAAGAGGATGACGCTGTACTGAAGTAGTTGAAGAAGACACAGGCTAACATTAGCATATGGGGCTTGCTGATGGCCTCAAATTGGCACCGATAAGCCATGTTGAAAGTTCTTAACAAAGTCAATATATCGATAGATGCGACCCCTTAACATTTGATTAGATTAATACTGCCAGTTGCAGAGCCAAAAGTGATTTCTTTTTTGTATAAGGATTTACCATTAGAAGGGAAGAATCACAATAAGCTTCTACACATTACAGTCAAGTGTTTAGAAAAGTGGATCCCCGTAACACTCATCAACAACGGTTCATCCTTGAACGTATGCCCACTCAGGACTGCAGTTTTCCTGGGGGTGAAATCGGACCATTTCACGCCCTATAGTCAAGGAGTCCGTGCCTACGATAACACGGGGAGGGACGTGTTGGGACTGGTATCATTTACAGTATCAGTAGGGCCTCTGGAGACGTCAGTTGAATTTCATGTGATGGATGTGCCAGCTTCCTTTAATCTGTTGTTAGGCCAACCATGGCTACACGACCTGAACATCCAGGCAGTGCCATCTACTCTCCACTAAAAGTTAAAACTGATCAAGAATGGGACGGTGCTGACCATCCATGGCGAAGATAGTATTCAACCCCCAAGAGAAGAGGGCTCGACCCTTTTGGAGGTTCAGCATGGCGAAAGGGATGTGTCGTTAAGTGGGTTCCAATTTGATGAAACTTAGGTTGTGCAAATGCTATTGAAGGAAGAGGAAAATTACATCAACTCGCAAGCAGTTACAATGATGAGGCAAATGTCTTATTTCCCAGGAATGGGGTTGGGTCGCAAGTAACAGGGTATTCCTGGAACCTATCCAGGTAATGCAAGCTTCGCGCCGTTTCAGTCTTGAGTATAAGTCGACAAAAGAAGATTTGGAAGGGCCTAAAAGATAATAGAAGGCTAAACACTCAAAAATGCTCAACGGATACTTTGTCAAAGAGGGAGAAGATTTCCCGTACTGTGGCTTCCCAGAGCCATGGATCGATGAAGAAACCAACTAGAAGCTGCCAGGATTTGAGGTTTTCTTTAGCCTTCAATTACCTGATACGAAAGAAGATGAAACAGTGAGAGGGGAAGAGGAAGAAAAGAAGATCCAAGATGAAGATTGGGTAGACAAGCTTGATGGTATCGACATGAAAGTGTTGTTTAATGAAAAGATGGCTTAACTACACGTAACTGACCAAGACTTCTTAATGGTGGGCTTTAGCACACCAGCCGACTGCACCAAGCTCATTGTAGATGCGGCCGCAAAGGAAGTGAAAAACTGGACCTTAGAGTCCTGGGATGTGCATATTGTCTGTTCTGAGTTTAAGTTTGAGTCTGATTCTGTGGTTGAGGGCACATCTGTTTGTGCACCTCCCCCTGCTTTTTCTTTCGAGTTTGTAATCCTGTCTTCCTTCAATGAAATAAATGATATTTTCGGTTACTCTACTTTGTTTGATTTATTTCATACGCTTTCTAATGATTTTGAATTCGACATGAATATCCCCGAAGAAATAAAACTTTTAATAAAAAGAGAAGGAGAAATGCGCGACCAACTAATAATTGAATAAATTTTGTCACTAAATCTGGGTAATGAGATTAACTCATAAAATGTACAAATTTGGTCTTCTTTATCCTTAGTTAAACGTGAACAATTAATAACTTTACTAAAAGAATTCAAAGATGTATTTACATGATTTTATGAGGATATGCCCGAAATTGATCCCGATATTTTTCGACACCATATCCCCTTGTACCCTAATGCTAAATCGGTCAAAGACAAATTGAGGCAGATTCAGCCAGAATAGGCTCTGAAGATTAAAGAAGAAGTTGCTAAACAGATCAACGCTGGATTCCTCATGGTAATCGAGTATCCGAAGTGGGTAGCCAATATTATGCCGGTTCTAAAGAAGGACGGTCGCATCTGGGTCTGTGTAGATTTTTGAGATCTCAACAAGGCTAGCCCGAAAGATGATTTTTCATTGCCGCGTATCGTTGTTTTGGTAGATAGTACAGCGAGGCATGCCTTATTATCATTTATGGATGGCTTCTCTGGATATAACTAGATTCTGAAACATCCCGATGACAGAGAAAAGACGACATTCACCATACCTTGGGGCACTTATTGTTATTATGTGATGTCGTTTGGTTTTAAGAATGCAGGAGCAACCTATCAGAGGACTACCACTACGTTATTGCATGACATGACACATAAGGAGGTCAAGGTATACGTGGATGACATGATAATCAAGTCCAAGGATCGGGATGGCCACATCGTAGCACTGCGAAAGTTCTTTGAAAGCATTCAAAAATACAAGATGCGGCTCAACCCACAGAAGTGTGCTTTCGGAGTTACCGCCGAAAAAATGCTTGGATTTATGATCTCTCAACGGGGCATCTAAGTTGACCCCTCAAAGATTAAAGCAATCTTGGAAATGCCTCCCCTGAGGACCGAGCAAGAAGTCACGGGCTTCTTGGGTAAGATACAATTCATCAGTCGATTCATCGCAAAATTGATAACTACCTATGTGCCACTTTTTCTCCATCGGAAGAAAGGAGTCAAATTCGAATGGGATCAGAAATGACAAGACGCCTTTGAAGCTGTGCGCCAGTACTTGCAAAATCCACCCATTATGGTTCCCCCGAACCTGATAGGCCACTGATCCTCTATTTGTCAGTGACTAATTTAGCTATAGGATGCATGCTGGCACAAGAGAGAGAAACTGAAATCGAAAAGGCGGTCTACTACTTGAGCAAAAAGATGACAGGGTCAGAGATACGCTACACACCGCTGGAAAAGATATGTTGGGATTTGGTTTGGGCTTCCTGAAAATTGAGGCAATACATCTTATCCTTCACAGTGAATGTGATATCCCGATTAGACCCGTTAAAATACCTGTTTGAGAAATCGGCATTGACAAGAAGACTGACCTGTTGGCTGCTTTTGCTATCAAAATTTAATCTGAAGTATGTCGCCCAAAAGTCAGTCAAAGGCAGAGCGGTAGCAGAGTTTCTAGCCGACATTCCAGTCGAGGGAGATGAAGACACAGAATTTTAGTTCCTTGATGAACAATTGATGAGAGTCGAGAATGACAACTGGACTCTATATTTTGATGGTGCATCCAATCAGTATGGCTATGGAATAGAAATTCTTCTTGTCACTCTTGAAAAATCACACGTTCCTTTATCCCTGAGGCTCAATTTTGAAGTCACCAACAATCAAGCCGAGTATGAAGCGTGCTTATCCGAATTGGAGGTAGCCTTGGAATTAGGGGCAAGGAAGCTAGAAGTCATCAGAGACTCAGCACTGATGGTTTCACAAGCAAGAGGAGAATGGAAGGTTAGGGACGTAACATTGATTCTCTACCATCAAGAACTGGAGAAGCGAATACCATGTTTTGAATCAGTAATCTTCACCCATGTGCCAAGACTGCAAAATAAGTTTTGTAATGACCCGGTACAGACCCTAGTTGCAATAACCCTATTGATAAAGACCCATATAATGACCCTACCCAGATCCTAGTGTTAGTAATGGATAGTCCACGAGACCATAGAACACAGAAATAGTTCAAAACCCTAACTCGAATCAAAAACCCTAAGTTCAGCCCAGAAACCCTAAAAAGGTCCAAAACTCAGGCGATAAAATCATAGCACTCAGAGAATCTCCTAACATTATAAATGAAGTAAATATCATGAAAAAAAGAATTAAAAATCAAAAATCCTCATAAATAAGATAAAATGACCGTTTTACCCATAGTACAGCAAAAAGCCTTAGAAACTCAAATTTTGACATATGGATACCTTAAATGAAGAATTTAAGTACAATTAAGTAGAAAAAGATAAAATAATATCAAAAATGCCAAAAATACCCCTTAGTGGCCGACCACCTTAGGAAATGTGCCAAAAGTGATTTTTTTTCTTCATTTTAGTTTCAAATGATAAGAAATGTATTAAATAAAGTATTATGATGATCCCAAACTTGTTGAACAAGTAATATACCTAATAATATAGTGTTAGAAGTCAACAAAAGCAAATAAATTATTATTGAAATTCATACACAATAAAATAAGTCAAAAAATCACAAATTACCAAAATAACTTAATTTGACTTAAAAGACTACATATATTTAATCAATTACTATGGAAACTATGATAATATATGAAAATACTATATTTATCATAAAAAAATTAATATAATAGGTTTCAGTAAGAAAATACACCAAAAAGATACATCAAATTAACTTTTAATGCATTTTCTTGCACAAATGGGCATGCAAACGAAGAACAAATCCCTTGATTGATGGGAGATCAGATTTTTGTCCGCCGAAACTGACCCTAGCTGTATTTTAGCCTCCCAAAATCTCATTTTTGTCCCTTAAAGCTTGAACAACAATAAATGAGCCCATGTGATGTGCGAGAAAGAAAGGAAACAAAAAGTTCCTTTAATTAATTACCTTGTTTCCTAGCACCTCTATATAAACTAAGGCCAAACACTTTCTTCCCCTTGAATTTTTTGGTGGAGAGAGAGGGAGAGAGACCAGATCTTAAGTGTTCTTGAGGGTCTATGGAGGTTTGAGAGAAGAAAGAAGAAGAAGAAGAATGAGTGATCTAAGAAAGGGGTCTTTGGAGACCATGGTTTTAAAACTAAGTCCAAATTCATCCTCCACCATCCTTGAGCCCTCTAAATAAGTAAATAAAACCTCTAAACCTTGTATCTAATATCCCTCAAAACATCCCCCCAACACACCCCTTAAGCCCCTCAAAAATCAAGAACCGAAATCAAACCGAAAATGCGTTGTAGTTTGAAACCTAGGGACTATTTTGATTATGAATGTTATGAGTTGTTGTTGTATGTTGTTATCTTTGATATTTATGACATCTAAGTGTGCTGGAGCATTTATATTGAAGTTTGAAACACAAGAATGCAAAGAAATGGAATAAAAACTTGACATGGCATGAGTAGAAGATCTAAATCCTAAGAGGTTTGATTTTTAAGGACTTTGATATTTCTGCCATGAGATTTGAAATACCATAACTCAATGTAGAAAATTGATCTAAGAATCATTTTTATGTCCAGAGTTATATTTTTGTGTTATCTATCATTCAAAGTTAGTTTCAACTCATTTTCATAACCAGAACTCAAGATATTGCAATTTTACCAAATTATGTCATTTTCTGACCAGTCAACATTACTGATTTGGAAACCCTAGTTTAGAGTATGATTCGAACTTTGGTCAAAATATGAAAGTTGTAGATAACATGTATATCCATCTACCCACCAAAGATGAGCACAAATTATTGAGGTTTGATAGGTCAAAATATCTCTGAAAATCTCTATTGATTTTCAGTCCCCGAGAAACATTCTGTCACATATTTTTATATAGCCCAAAACACCTATTTTTAGTGATCTATTACAAAAGCGATCTACATGAACATTGTAG
The DNA here is from genome assembly GCA_034768845.1 of Heliamphora exappendiculata. Lineage (NCBI taxonomy): Eukaryota > Viridiplantae > Streptophyta > Magnoliopsida > Ericales > Sarraceniaceae > Heliamphora > Heliamphora exappendiculata. Next base: position 16,863 of record JAOTRH010376781.1, on the reverse strand, counting down.
ATAATATATTAAAGTATTTTATGTCCAATAATCAAACCTTAAATCCTCGGGATGCTATTCCAAAACCGTTTCAAACCTTCTGTCCAAAACTGGCTCTGCTGAGTTTTGGCGGCTGACAGAACCTACCTTTTAAAATGGCCAAAAAGTCTAACTTGTTTCAAACAACTGCCCTTAACTCTAGACATAAAACTTGTAGAAAATTGTTAAACCATAACATACTAAAAAATAGGCTCATTTGGACTTCATTTGGAACCCCAAAATCGAGAGCAACATAAGTTAGTTTTTGGTAAAAATCTAGAGAAAGTGCTGAACCATTTTTGCTTAGGATAAAATATTCACCCATTTGCATTAGGATTTGGCCTTGGTGTTAAATATGAGAGTTATAGAAAATATTTTTATCTAAATGGTGTTTAAAAATCATAACTTGGTTCTAAGTCTAGATACCCCAAAACATTGTTGGTCCTTTTAATTTAATACTTGATTTTTTGCCTTAAAATTTATTGAAGTGTATGTTGAGTACCCTTCACCATGAAACCCTAGTTTTTGTAAGATGGTTGATTAAATTAGTCGATTAATGTTTTTAAGTGAATGTATGATGATTTAGAACCCATGTGATCATGTTGAATCATAACTTGCGAATTGTAGCTTTTGCTTCACATACTTGTACTTTATGTTTTGCGCGTTATACCATGAATCTTGCCATGCTAGTTGATGTCATGCTGTAGATGGTTATATTTGAGATCCTTATCATACATTATTGACATTGTCACTTGCATCCTGGTATATCGAACTCCATATGTGCAAACCGTTGTTGGGATGCGCTGTGTTGAGATTATTCTTCTTGATTCTAAATCTAGGGCGTCCCTAGTTGCCATTTTTTAAAAACATTTTGGGATATATTCCCCTTGTACACCCTGGGTTCGTCCTCTTGAAATCCTCTTAGACTTTGGGTTGACACCGGCGAAGGCATCACGCATCTTAAGGTGGGTTTTGTGTGCATACAATTATCGGTCCCGGATAAGGGTGGCTGAATAATTTGGTGGCCGGCCCCCACACCGTTGTCATTGAGTAAAACAACTGTGCCATGAAGCCAGGCGATGCGTTTACCTTTCGCAACGAGGCGCGATGATGGCTTTGGTGATCAATTTGTCCAATAAAGTCTACTCTGGTGATTCCCAGCGTGGAATTCCTATTATAATCTGGGTGCACTTTGGGTTGGACATCTACATTTCATACACGCGTGTTTATTGACTTATCTGCTTCCATGTTACAAATTTATCTGTCTCCTTGACTATAAATTGTACCGGGTGTTTTATGGTATGTGTTGCGGTGAATTTTGTGCCGTGAGATTAGTTAGAAGGTTAAAGTGTTTTACTTCTGGGCCTTGACTCATGGCATTCGTGCCACAGGTAGGGAGGAGTTCTTGAAAGAGGTCATCCCCGAAGGAGAAGAAGAGTTGAAAGAACAGGGCGAGTTCCAAGTGCACGTGGATTTCGCTGATGCATTCTGAGGAGTCGAGACCTCTACTTTTGTGCTTATATTCAGTTCTCTTGCGCTTTGTGTAATTTTTGAAATTTTTTGATAAAACTATAATACTTATGTACTTTTGAAATGTTTAGAATTCACTTATGATGTAATAACTAACGCATGTAAATATGAATGAATGGCTAGAATATCCCTTTATTTATATTTATATATGTCTCGATGTGCCCGAAGGACGGGGCGTCACAGTTGGTATTAGAGCTTCGGTTTAATGAACCTTTAGGCCTTGGGTTATGAGAAACCATGCATTATGTCGCGTTGGAGCTCTGTAGGATGCGTTGTATTGCTAATAATTATCATCTATAAATTATAAGAACTAAAATCTTCTACGCCTGAGTCTTATAGTAAGTCGTGTTAGGACGATACCGAGTTCGGGAACAGCAAGTAATCTACACGCAAAAGATGAGTCAGAGCATCGAGATCAAATATCAAAAAATCATGCAACGAGTTACCTTATTTTAAAGGGGGTAGATAGGAGTACACACTAAGAGAAGTTTTAGATACCACCACAAGAGACACCGTTAAAATCCCGCAACTTCATCCATATAAGTCCTTTTCTCATTTACCCAAAGCCTTGGTGTCACCTTTTTAAAATTCTTTTGTATGCCATTCCTTCTTATACCATCAGTCCTCAATAGAATCGTCAAGTGTTGCTCGTCGGTAACCCTTATGCACCCAAGTCTTGTTGATAACCCTATTAGAAATTCAATCTTAGAAAGTACCTTTGTCCTCAAAGTTTTCATGCCTCGATAATGACCAGTATTCGCATATTGATTCTCCTCCGATTCGAGCCATCATATTTGAACTAACTCTTCTCTTGAAGAACTCGATATCAATTCTTTGTTAAGTACTTGTTCCAAACATTCGACATTGATAAAATCTTTTGCCATCGTTAATTTCTCTTGACTCTGAAACCACAGTCTGTTGCAGTAATTTTGTGAATTCTTTGTACACTCTTGAAATCCCAACCTGCGAAGTCGACTTGGATGCTTGAATTGAAGTACGTTAGGCCAACGTAACTTCAGGGCAAAGTATCTAGTTAGGCTGCCCCTTTTGATATCTCCTTTATCATAATCTGATTGTACTGGATTAGTTCCAGAGACACTTGTTTAAAGTATTGTTCATTGTCCACTTCTTGTTTCACCTACAATTGAACTCCAAATGACTACTCAATTTGTGTCAATGGTAGTTGCCTTAACCATGACTATTTGACCTCATCCAACCTATCTTTGAACCACATGGGTTCCACCCTAAACTGTTCTAACCCCGCCCGTGTTTTTGACTATCGACCTTCAAAAATCTTGCCCCATAAATCTATAAGTAACAACGATCGTCAGGATATTACGTCATTAGGCCTTAGCGCTTTCATGGGAAACTGAGACGATGTACAAAAATCTCTTAAAACCTCTTCAAGCGTGAAGCAAATTTCTTCATGATGTCACGGCTTAGAATATCTATCAACGTCCGCGTTTAATAATGTTTTGAAGATCGAGGCTCCCATTTGCAAGAATGGTTAAGTAAGGGCTTATTCAACTAACTATATCATTTCAAACGTCCCAACAAATAAGAACTAGGCCGTCAGCAATCCAAACTTAAAAATGACAGCTTCACATCAAAGGATTTGCGACAGCACCATATAGTACAATTCAGCCTTCTCCAGACTAGTTTATTGCCAACCCACCCATCCGATAAACCGAGAAGTAAAAGATTCATACCAGTAATAAGGAAGTGAAAAACGAGAAACAGCCTCGAAACTCACGATAACCTTACTACGCTAGCAAAGAAGTACATTTACATACATCGATATTCACGTCGGTCTTTCCACCAAAGTGTTAGAGTCTGGATTTTTTCCATCACTAACAAAGGACGAAGAATCTTGATCACAACAATAAACGTTTAGAACCTGATGAAGAATTAACCACTAAGTCACAATGGATCACATGACTAGGTAATTATCACAACCATATCTTTTATCATGTTTGTTTTACCCTAGAATGACCAACCGCCTGAGAGAACGATTCAGTTATTGGAAGAGACATTCAAACCCAACGTTCTAAGCACGTCAAGAACATATGGTAGAGGCCAAGAGGAACTGAGCAATTTTTGAAAAGACTAGAGAGAAAATGGAAGCATATGATTACAGACTTCGTTATCAGGATTATCAAGATCACCTCAAAGACCGATAACTCTTTCGTTAAATAATTATAGGATTTAGGTGCCAAGGAGTTTATGGAAACAGCGAGTCCCATTGACGCTGAAGATTGGTTGAGGGGTGGAGTGCACATTTTAGATAGACCAAGTTATCCACATGGTAGACTCTTAAAGTATCAGTTTGTATTCGTTTGGAGTATAGCCTGTGTAGCTCTTATGGAGTGGTATTTAGTTATCCTTATGGTATCGATGTGAGTTACAAGGAAGTTGCTTTTGAAAACCTTTTGTGATGTGACCCGTTAGAGCAAGTTTGTTTAGATTGGTGAGTAGATATTGCTGGTATAGAGAAGGAATTTTTTTATGGGAACATATGGTCTCAATGTATGAGAAGTTGAAGGGTGATATAATTTTGTTATGTCTGATGGAGTTGTGTAGCAGCTTAGTGTGAGTACGTACGAGGAATAAGTGTTAGGATGAGAAGAGTGGAAGCATAAGTAAGATTATACGAATTCATGGGTGTGATTTTGTGATTAGCCTTGAATGAATCGAGTGTCTTGGTAGAATGTGGTTGAGATAAAATAATTAAAGTGCGAAAGTGTTTCTTAGCTCGATTGTGTGGCAGAAAGTGTGTAAAGGGATTGAGTGATGATGATAAGAGATTTTAGAATCAGGAGTAGTATTATTCAGTTAAAGGATTGTAGGGTGGATGGTACATACGGGAAAGAAATATGTGACGAGATTGTGATTAGATTCGTGTGAGTAAACATATACCTGGGGAGTATTTAGTCTGTGTGGTATGTTTAGCCGTAGTGACTCATTAGGTTCAAGTGGTGGTATTAGTCTTGATGGTCGTAAGGCTAGAGAAGTCTAACATAAAGTGATGATGTGATTTCGAGTTAATAGTTGTTAGTTGATCGAGAGTAGTCTTCGATGTATGTTTGAATATAGAAATGAGCTGGTTTTTGGTAGAGTGACAGTCTTTCTAGGCAGAAGTGGAGAATGCTTGAATCAGTTTTGATGGTGGGCTAGTTTAGAAACATATGATCGATTGTGGAAGTCAAACTCGATGAAATTTGTGTTTTGGAGCTAATGTGTTCTCAATGGTAGACTGGGGTCATGATATCATAAATTAAAAGTGCGGGAGTCAGATATACCTAAAAATGCTTTTAAAACTTGTTACGAGCATTATGAATTTGTGGTGATGTCTTTCGGGTTAACGAATGTACCTGCTATGATTATGGACCTAATGGATCGGGTGTTCAGAAGCTTTCTAGATCAATTTGAGATTGTGCTGATAAACGATATTCGGTTATATTCTTTGAATGAAGAGGAACACGAAAAACATTTGAAGATTCTTTGTAGATTGTGAGAAAGCACAAGTTGTGTTAAATTTGGTAAGTGTGAGTTTTAGTTCAATCGGGTGATGTTTTTAGGTCATGTTATATCTGGAGAAGAAATTCAAGTGGATTCAACATAAGTAGAAACAACAGTTAATGGAAAGAGGCTAACTAACGGGACAGAGATACGAACTTTTTGGGGCTAACTGGTTATGTGTTACGATACTTGAAAATTTGGTAGTAATTAGTTTAAAGTGTTAAGTAGGACAAGACAACCTTTACACTAAGTACTGAACATATGGGCTCGACCTTATCCACGCCCGCAATAAAGAACAACTCAAGTAATTAAAGATACAATTTTGAGAAAATAAGAAGGCACAATGTTAGTAAATCATCCTTAACAGGGTGAAGTACGGGGCAAAATTTCGAGGACGAAATTTATTTAAGGGGGGTAGTTTGTAACGACGGGGTAGTTTGTAACGACCCGGTATAGACCCTAGTTGTAACAACCCTATTGATAATGACCCATGTAATGACCCTGCTCAGACCCTAGTGTTAGTAACGGATAGTCCACGAGACCATAGAACACAAGTACTTCAAAACTCTAACTCGAATCGAAAATCCTAAGTTCAGCCTAGAAACCCTAAAAAGGTCCAAAACTCAAGCGACAAAACCATCGCACCCGAAGAATCTCCTGACATTCTAAATGAAGTAAATATCATGAAATAAGAAATTAAAAATCAAAAATCCTCACAAATAGGGTAAAATGACTGTTTTGCCCCTAGTACAGCAAAAAGCCTTAAAAATCTAAATTTTGACATATGGATACGCTAAATCATGAATTTAAGTACAATTAAGTAGCAAAAGACAAAATAACATACAAAAATGCCAAAAATACCCCTTAGTGGCTGACCACCTTGGGAAATGTTCTAAAAAGTGCTTTTTTGCTTCTTTTTAGCTTTAAATGATGAGAAATGTATTAAATGAAGCATTATAATGATCATAAACTTGTTGAACAAGTAATATACCTAATAATATAGTGTTATAAATCAATAAAAGCAAATAAATTATTATTGAAGTTCGTACACAACAAAATAAGTCAAAAAGTCACAAATTACCAAAATAGCTTAATTTGACTTAAAATACTACATCTATTTAATCAATTTCTATGAAAACTATAATAATATATGAAAATACTATATTTATCATAATCATATTAATATAATAGGTTTCAGTAGGAAAATATACCAAAAAGATACATCAATTTAACTTTTAATGCATTTTCTTGCACAAAAGGGCATGCAAACCAAGAAAAAATCTCTTGATTGATGGGGGATTAGATTTTTGTCCCTTAAAGCTTGAACAACAATAAATGAGCCCATGTGATGTGTGAGAAAGAAACGAAACAAAAAGTACCTTTAATTAATTACCTTGTTCCCTAGCACCTCTATACAAACTAAGGCCAAACACCTTATTCCCCTTGAATATTTCGATGGAGAGAGAGGGAAAGATACCAGATCTTAAGTGTTCTTGAGGGTCCATGGAGGTTTGAGAGAAGAAAGAAGAAGAAGAAGGAGGGATCCAAGAAAGGGGTCTTTAGAGACCATGGTTTTAAAGTTAAGTCCAAATCCACCTCCACCATCCTTGAACCCTCTAAGCAAGTAAATAAAACCTCTAAACCTTGTATCTAATATCCCTCAAAATATCCCCCAACACACCCCTTAAGCCCCTCAAAAATCAAGAACCGAAATCAAACCGAAAAGGCATTGTAGTTTGAAACCTAGAGGCTATTTTGATTATGAACGTTATGAGATGTTGTTGTATATTGTTATCTTTGATATTTATGACATCTAAATGTTCTGGAGCATTGATATTGAAGTTTGAAACACAAGCATGCAAAGAAATAGAATAAAAACTTGACATGGCATGAGTAGAAGATCTAAACCCTAAGAGGCTTGATTTTTAAGGACTTTGATGTTTCTGCCCTAAGATTGAAAATACCATAACTCAATGTAGAAAATTGATCTAAGCATTATTTCTATGTCGAGAGTTATATTTTTGTGTTATCTATCATCCAAAGTTAATTTTAACTCATTTTCATAACCAGAACTCAATATATTGCAATTGTACCAAAGTGTGTCATTTTCTGACCAGTCAACATTACTGATTTGAAAACCCTAGTTTAAATTATGATCCGAACTTTGATCAAAACATGAAAGTTGTAGATAGCATGTATATCCATCTACCCACCAAAGCGGAGCACAAAATGTTGAGATTTGATAGGACAAACCCTCTCTAAAACTCTCTGTTGATTTTCAGTCCCCGAGAAAAATGTTGTCACATATTTTTATATAGCCCAAAACAACTAACTTTAGTGATCTATTACAAAAGTGATCTACATGAATATTGTATTTAACATATTGAAGTAATGTTTACCCAAAAATCAGACCTTAAATCCTCGGGATGATATTCCAAAACCGTTTCAAACCCTCTATCCAAAACCAGCTCTGCTGAGTTTTGGCGGCTGACAGAACCTACTTTTTAAAATGGCCACAAAGTCTAACTTGTTTCAAACAACTGTCCTTAGCTCTAAACATAAAACTTGTAGGAAACTCATTAAACCAGAACATGCTAAAAAATGAGCTCATTTGGACTTCATTTGATACCCCAAAACCAATAGCAACAGAAGCTAATTTTTGGTAAAAATCTGGAGAAAGTGCTGAATTGTTTTTGTTTAGGATAAAATGTTCACCCATTTGTCTTAGGATTTGGCCTTGGTGTTAAACATGAGAGTTGTAGAAAATATTTTTATCTAAATGGTGTTTAAAAATTATAGTTTGTATCTAAATCTAGATACTCCAAAACCTTGTCGATCTTTTTAATTTAATACTTGATTTTTTTCCTTAAAATTTGTTAAAGTGTATGTTGAGTACCCTTCACCATGAAACCCTAGTTTTTGTAAGATGGTTGATTGAATTAGTTGATTAATGTTTCTAAGTGAATGTATGATGATTTAGAATTCATGTTATCATATTTAATAATATCTTACGAATTGTACCTTTTGCTTCACATACTTGTACTTTATGTTTTGCGCGTTATACCATGAATCTTGCCATGTTAGTTGATGGCATGCTGTTGATGGTTATATTTGAGATCCATATCATATATTATTGACATTGTCACTTGCATTCTGACATATTGGAGTCCATCTGTGCAAACCATTGTTGGGATGGGCTGTGTTGAGATTATTCTTCTTGGTTATAAATCTAGGGCGTCCCTGGTTGCCATTTTTTGAAAATATTTCTGGATATATTCCCCTTGTACACCCTGGGTTCGTTCCCGGTGTTACAAAATTGGTTTATACACCGTGGGTTCGTCCCCGGTGTTTGAAATGATTTATCATGAATACTGTTAGGCACCATGGGTTCCTTGGTGTACGGGATGGAAGCTGTGCTTCCCATTGAGGTGAAAATCCCTTCTCTAAGAGTAGTGGCTAAAGCCAGTGTTCTAGAAGCATAATGGCAGAAGAACCGAATGGAAGAGCTACTTTTGTTTGATGAAAGAAGACTGCAAGCTTTGTTTCATATACAATGGTACCAAAGGAGGATAGCTCGAACATTCAATAAAAATGTCAAAACCCAGGATCTCAGAGAGGGAGATTTGGTTCTTAAGGAAATCAGAGCCCCTATCTTCAACCCGATAGGCAAGTTCAAGCCTAACTAGTCCAAATCGTTTCTCATCAAAACCATCATGACTGGTGGTGCAATCATTATTATGGATTTGGATGGCAATGTGTTCTCCACTCCAGTAAATCTTGACCAGCTCAAAAAGTACTATTCTTGAGGTAAAAATAAAGATAAAATAAAAGCTCGCTGAGTTAAAATCCAAAAAGGTAATTTAGGCAAAAGTTAGAGCAACTCGTAAGGCTGAAAAGCCAAAATGGTGACTTTAGCAAAAGTTAGAGCATCGCAAAAGGAAAATGTCAATACCCGAGAGTAAACCAAGCCTGAACTACATTATGGCCTGATTCCTCTCTTTGGGATATGCAGGCAGCTTCTTTCAAGAAGTCCGGCCACATTCTTTGTTTTTAACCATCATTGAATCTGAGTAAGACCAATGCAAATTTAATTTGAATTTTAATAATAAAGTCATTTAATTGAACCAAAAAAACCTTGGATAATTTTAAACCTTCTTAAAGCAGGAGTTCTCATTACTTTAATTGGAGTTACAAAGTTTTGAAAATGAAATGGTGGGCGCGCAAGTCCCAAACTCTACAAAAAAATAAAAAAAAAGCTATAAAATATTTAAAACAAAGCAGGGTGCTTCAAATCTTTCTCCTCTTTATCTTGTATCAGCCATTACTTGTACTTGTCAGAAAGCTCGAGGTATTGCAGCTCTGGCATCTCCATCAGTAAGAGAGATGGCCAAGCGTCTTGATATAATGCTAGAAATGGGGCTCGCAGTAGAGATAAAAGTAAACAACCTCAGATACTATGGAAAATGATCTGGCTCCGTCCAAACTGCCGCATGATCCAATGAGGGTAGTAGAAAATAGACTGGCGCAGGCCGATCAGCAGAACACCAGGGTGATCCATGGTGGTCAAGGTCATGGCAGGGATCCGCCACCAAGAGCACTGCCAAGTGATGTCGGGGCCTGTCAAGGAAGAGAGGTACTGCTGCCAAGATTTCTCGGTGCTGCATATCTGGTAGTAGGGGCAGTAAAGGAGAGCTGCAGCACTGTACCTATCTGTAGGAGGTTTTTACATGAGGTTTACCTTTTCCATCAGCCAGATCTGCAGAAGGGCAACAAAAAGCAGTTAGAGAAAGAGCTGTGCAAAGACATAAAACAAATTAAAAGGAGGTCTCAGATGGCCAACGAGGTTTACAAGATGAACGGAGGGTATGATGATGAGCCCTTGGAACCCGAGCCTGAACTAGACAAAGGGGTAGAAGGGACCGATCAGGAAGTTGAATGGATGACCTCGGGAGTTGGAGGGCACGATGATGAGCCCTTGGAACCCGAGCCTAAATTAGACGAAGGGATAAAAGAGGACCAACCAGGGAGCTGAGAGGGCGCCCCCGGAGGACATCAAAGTATATGATAAAATATGAGTGTACAAGAATTTTGGGTATGGTTTAGGGCATGAATGCACCTATCATGGTTGAGTTGGGATGAAACGAACCCCCTTGAGGGCGCAGCAGGAGGTCCCTGACAAAAGCCCAGGAGTGTTGAGGAATTGATCATTGAAGACTCGTCAAAGAGGCACGTGGTAGGTGGCACCGCAGAGGCTTTGATAAAGGAACTCCGACAGGGAAAGATACCCTTCACGATTTGCTGCTACCTACTTGATGGAAGTTATAAGGACTGGGGATGGATGAGTTGACTGTTGAAGACTCACGAAAAGGGTAAATGGGAGGCAGTTATCAAAAGCAGTGTGTATGAAATATGTTGAGTGTACGTGAAGAAGCAAGAGGCTGCCAGCAAAGGTGTTAGTCTCGCCACGGTAAACGGCGTCCAAGCTAATCAGCATTTCAGGCAGAACTAGCGATACAAAGTCTTTTTCCAACCACATTTGGCCCGTAATGTCTACAAGCGTGCAGCTAACTCGTCCATCAAAAGGAACAAGAAGGAATTGAGCTAAAAAGCAAAAACAAAGAGCATAACGTCGCCGCATCTGAAAATCAGCTAAGTACACCGGTAGAACAAAACCTCTCAATAATCTGAGGAATATTGAGACAATCATCCAATGTTAGAAGAGAAGCTTCCATCCTGGACAAGCCACAGAGTTGCATCACCTGCTGCCGAGTTGAAAGGAAGAAAGTGGGGACAACAACGGAACTCCACGGAGTCAGGTCCAAAATAGAAACAAACTCCTCCATAGTAGGGCATAGCTCTTCAAAGCCAAATCGGGGGACATGGGTTTGAGGGTCCCATAACAGAGTGGCAGCCTTCAATAATGGTCCATCGATCTTTATGACCATCAGGCAAAACAAGGCGTTGATACCGACTGAGGCAAAGTTTAGGCATTCAGTATGAGAGAATTCCTCATTCCATGCGAAAAGTTGACCATGGAAAGAAGCCATCTGAGAAAGAGTAACAGAAAATGGGGCCTTTAGAGCTGTATTTATAAGGCATGAAAGGGCGGGAAATCAAAAATTAAGAGAATAGTACAGTCAAAGTGGCAACCGCCACCTTAGAGTGAGCGACCTCCAACATGAAAGTACACAGTACAGTGACGTCATTCTGTTGACCGAGCGACTGCCATGTGTCCCTTGGTTTTTATGGCAACCACCATGTTGGTGTTGGAGGCAAAACTGTCAAGATCATTATTTTTACAAACGATTAACGGTAAAACATTAACTGGACAGGCAAACGCCAAAACAGCTTCCAGATAAAAATTTTGAAATCGAACGATCAAAAATAAAACCCGTGCAACCAAAATTAATTTAGAAGAATACATTTTATCGATCAATTCTTCAACTACGATTTGATTCTGAGTTGAAGCTCCTGTCAGATCTTCTACTGTATTCCCTTACGCGATCCTCGAACGTAGTGTGGGCTACGGACTATCGAGAACTCGTATCGACAGAACCCATATATATTTAGTCTTGAAAGACAAGTTATGATATATTTATATGTAACTGATTCAGCCTACCCGCATATATATAAGGCTCCTGTCAGATCTTATAATTGCACCCTAAGCCCTTGTGAGCCAAGCAAATCTCTCAAGCCCTAAAGATTAGGCACCCTAAGCCTTGTTGCGCCAGGCAACCCTTGCACGTCCTAGTAGAAGACTAGGAACCCCAAGCCCTAGAAGACTAGGCTCCCTAAGCCCTGGTGAGTCGAGCAAATCTCTCAAGCCCTAAAAATTAGGCACCCTAAGCCCTGGTACGCCAGGCAAACCTTGCACGTCTCAGTAGAAGACTAGAAATCCCAAGCACTAGAAGACTAGGGAACTTAAGCCCTAGTGAGCCAGAAAAATCTCTCAAGCCCTAAAGATTAGGCACCCTAAGTCCTGGTTTGCCAGGTAAATCCTTTTAACTCTAGGTTCGTGTGTGGGTGACGATCCTTTGATTTTTACGCATCCTAGTAGAAGACTAGGAACCCTAAGTCCTGGTGCGCCAGGCAAATCTTTTTAACCCTTGTTTCGTGTGTGAGTGACAATTATTTAGTTTTTGCACGTCCTAGTAGAAGAATAGGAATCCTAAGCCTTGGTGCGCCATGGTACGCCAGGAAAGTCTTCATCTCGAGTCATTTCGTGTTAATCATTCTCTTAGTTTTTCCTAAACATCAAAAATAAACATTTTTCCTTTGATATTTGTGTTTTACCCATTTGGCCTAATTCTCTAGGATTCTTGAAAAAATATTTCTAATTTTCTAGGATTTTTGAAAAAAATTTCCTTAATTTTCTAGAATTTTTTAAAATTATTCCTTAATTTTATAGGATTTTTGAAAAACAATTTCCTAATTTTCTAGGAGTTTTGAAATATATTCCTTAAGTTTTCTAGGATTTTATAAAAAAATTTCCTAATTTTCTAAGATTTTTGAAAAACAATTTTCCTAATTTTTTAGGATTTTTGAAAAAAAAAATTTAAATTTCTAGGATTTTTAAAAAAAACAAATTTCCTAATTTTTTAGGATTTTTGAAAAAAAAATTTTAATTTTCTAGGATTTTTGAAAAAAAAAAATTTCCTAATATTTTAGGATTTTTGAAAAAATTTCCTTAATTTTCTAAGATTTTTGAAAAAAAAAATTCTAATTTTCTAGAATTTTTAAAAAACTTTCTCTATTTTTTTTAAAAAAATTCTCTCATTAGTTTTCATGCCCCAAAAACAAAATAAAAAATTTTCTCCCTAAGTTTTTTATGTTTTTTCCTAAAAATAAAAAAGTGAAACCATTTATTTTTTGTGATTTTTACTAAAATAATCGCCATTTTATTGTTAACATCTAAAACCCTAATCCTAGTGTCCCTACTATTTTACTCCATTGCACAGGTACCTAGGCTAAGTGTTTCAGTTCGGTATTCAAGTTCGTTGTTATCACATCACAATCACATCATATTCATATCACATCACATCACACATCACAGTGGGATCCAAGGCATACATCTATATTTGAGATATATCATAAAAACATACTCTGGTATTGAACAAGGATAGGGAACCTACCAATGGACGCTGGCGAGAGATGTGCTGGTCAGGCTCCCGAAAAAGAACGTCAGCAACAACAGCGTCGACTGGTGGATCATACTGCATCATCCTGCCTAGAACCAAGCGATGAGGAACTGGAGCATACGTGTGTGGATCAAAGGATGCAGGATGACCCTCTCCGGCATATGGGTCGAGGAAGTCGGCCATCTCAGCCTACGCAGCAGCATATACAGTTGCCTTGCCTCAGCAGTTGCCCGTGCCTCGTCCTCAGCGACACAACGAGAGGCATGCTCCGCCTCGAGAGCGAGGGCATCCATAACCCCTATAAAGGACTGGGAAGTAATGGTCCCCCTAGCAAGAATGGCCCCCATAGAAGAGCTCCAAGCAGCGGAGGGGCCTTGTCATGTCCCCAAATTGTCATCCCCATGGCCTTGGCCCGCCATGAAGAGGAACGGAATCACGAACAACAATGTAAACATCTCATATCAAGAAAGAGCAAAAAGAAAGGGCACAAAAGCTAAGAAGAGCACGAAGAAGGTTGCGAGGGAGTTAAGAGCGCAAGGGAGCTAGAGGGAGTGAAGAATGAGAGAATGAGCTCTGCCCGGCGCGACCTAGGGGCCTTGTATGCGCTTGGATATGGCGGTCGTCATATTAGGATCCAACGGCGCCAGGTTAATGAAAAGACACACGGCAACCGCCAACTTGGAGGGATTTTTATCCGGCGGTCGCCATGTCTGAGGGGTTCTGTCTAAGCGGTCGCCAGGTTGTCAACGGTCACGTCAATCTGCTATTTTGATGAAGGGCTGTTTGGGAGTTTTGTAATTATTTTGTGTGTTTTGTGTGATTAATGTGTGTTTTTTTTTTTTGGATTTGTTATTAATTGTTTTTATCAAATAAATTTTGTGTGTGCATCTTTTATTAATGTTTGTTTTTGGGGTTTATCGTTGTGTATTAAAAATTATGTGTGTTTAAGTTGTGTGTTTTTTTAAAATAAATTTTTTTAAAAAAATCTTTTATATGTGTTTTTCAAATATAATTTTAAAATTTTATTTTATTCCATGTGTTTTTCTATCTTGCCTTTGTATCGCATTTTTCTTTCTGATAAATTTAATTTTAAGTCGTAACTTGACTTTAAATTATTTTTATTCCAATTTCTTCCTGAATTCTTAGATCTTGACTCGACCTATTTGTGGTTTTTCTTCTCAATAAATTTAATTTTAAGTCGTGACTTGGTTTTTAATTATTTTTATCCCGCTTTCTTCTCGATTTTTTAGGTCTTGACTCGACCTATTCGTGATTTTTTTTCCTGAAAATTTTAATTTTAAGTCGTGACTTGACTTTTAATTATTTTTATCCTGCTTCGTCCCGAATTTATAGGTCTTGACTTGACCTATTAATTTGTGATTTTTCTTCCCGATAAATTTAATTTTAAGTCATGACTTGATTTTTAATTATTTTTATCACGCTTTCATCCCGAATTTTTAGATATTGACTTGACCTATTAATTCATGATTTTTTCTCCCGATAAATTTAATTTTAAGCCGTGACTTGGCTTTTAATTATTTTTATCCCTCTTTCATCCTGAATTTTTAGGTCTTGACTCGACTTATTCGTGGTTTTTCCTCTCGATAAATTTAATTTTAAGCCGTGACTTGGCTTTTAATTATTTTTATCCCGTGTTTCGTCCTGAATTTTTAGGTTTTGACTCGACCTAATAATTCACGGATAACTCCGGATAAATTTAATTTTAAGCAATGACTTGGTTTTTGATTATTTTTATCCCGCTTTCGTCATGAATTTTTAGATCTTGACTCTACCTATTAATTTTTGATTTTCTACCTATTAGTTCTAGAAAGCCCAAGAGGGAGGTGAATTGGATCTTTAAAAAAATAAATAACAATTTTAAAAAAAAATTGAAAACCTTTTAATATTGCAAACAGATATAGCAGTTTAATCAAACATTAAAGCATTGAAAATATTAAAGAGGTTAGGGATAAAGAAATTGAACCGGACACCAAGGATTTATAGTGGTTCGGCTTCTTCCAAGCCTACGTCCACTCCTCAAGTTCTCCCTTAAGTATTTTCACTATACAGAATACTACACGGGCATATTTCAAGTCTTTACAACCTTCAAAACTTCGCTAAAATAAACTGAGTGTTTACGGGCACATTCACAAACCTAAACAGCATTAAGAAGATCATATGAAAACAATTTCCTATTTTTTTCTAATCTCTCTTGAATTTTTTTTTTATGAGATTTACTCTCTCACTCAAATGTTAAAGGGTAACTCACCCTTGATTACAATAAATAAAGAGTATTAATAAAGAAACACTCACTTTCTTTACAAAAATAATTTACAATAAATGATAAAGTAAATAGAGATGAGGAACAAGAGCTGGAGATTCAGTAATAAATGAGAGCTTGAAATTTCTGAGTTTGATTCAAGCAATAAAACAGTAAATATAAGTCTCCAGTTTTAGTAAATGCTGAGAAGTTACTCCTTATATAAGCTCTTGTGCACTCGTGATCGTTGGAGATAGGTGGGAGCAATGAATGCCAAAAATCCAGCCGTTAAGATCTGCTGTGAGTTTGAATTTTCGTCGCAGGTGTCGACACAAATACCTTTGGTATCGACACAAAATTTCTAGGGCAAGATCCCTTAAGTGGTTGGGTCGACACAAATATTCTGAGGAATCGAAATTATTTCTACACGCTACCTTGCCAACATCATGGTATCGACACATTTGGATCTGGTGTCAACTCGTTTAAAACTTCAGTATCCGGAGGAGGCACTTTGTGTCGACTCAACTTGTCTTTGGTATCGACACTAATTTCTACAGGAAGCCTCGGTTCTTTTGTGTCAACACATTTGGACTTTGGGGTCGACACTAGAATTCTTCAGTCAGGCTCGGGACTTTTGTATTGACTCATCTTCAACTTTGTGTCGACACCAAAATCTGCAGGTAATCTCGATTGTTTTGGGCCGACACAATTTCCATTTGTGTCGACCCAAACTTTCGAATACCAAAAGTGAGGATCACTTTTGTGTCAACACCAAACTGATTTGTGTAGACTCTTTTTGAGACCTAAGAGCTTCGCCTTTTTTGTATTGGCACAAAACTTGTTTGTGTCAACACTATATTTTGATACCTGAAGATTAACTTCATAAAAATGTTAGGGTGTCAAACCATTTGATCAATGGGTGTTGACACACTTGATGAGATTCAAGTATACTGTATCTTAAAAGTATTTGACTTATTTTTTAATTTGGTTCAATACAAAATATTCTCATTTAAGAATATGTGAGTGTTTTAATCCTTTTAATAGTTAAGTCATTTTGTTAGATCTAGACAACCCAAGAGTGGGGGTGAATTGGGTCTTTTCACAATAAAGGAATTTAAATCTTTTTTTTGAAATCTTTTAATATTGTAATAAAGCAAGATATGCAAGAATGTAATCAAAGTAAATATTAAAAGATGAGGGATAGAGAAAAAGAACCAGACATCAGGGATTTATAGTGGTTCGGCTTTATCGTAGCCTACATCCACTCTTCAAGATCTCCCTTGAGTATTTTCACTATTCAAAATACTTCCGGGGGTATTCTAAGCCTTTACGAGCTTCAAGATTTCACTTGAGCTATCTGAATGTTTACGGGCACATTCACAAGCCTATTACAGCTTC